>JABASD010002292.1:0-28271 GCA_019776165.1 Pogonognathellus flavescens
TATTTACACTGTTAACTACTTTCTACACAACTAATACCAAGAGGTCATAGGAACTGTTATTTTTCCACAGAATGTGGGGTCATGAGGGAATTGTAAACAAAATGGTCATCCGAGTCAAAATTAAAACGCTAATATTATACCATTCAATGAGTGAAATAGCATCCAAGTCAGTCTGTGGTAAAATAGTAGCATTTTAATTTTGACTTGGATGACAATTTTGTTTACAATTCAATCATTATGTGTAAAAATCGCAGTTTATATTACATCTTGACTAATACAGTAACTGATTACTTTTAATTGTGCATTTCAGAAAAATGCTAATATCACAAATAGTTTCCTAAGCCTACAATTTTGGAAGGTTGTACTCTGTCTCTACAAATGGGACATTCTTGTTTGGTCCGCAGCCAGTCAGCTATACAATCCCAGCAGAAAAGATGACCGCATGGAGTGACACTGGAGTTCTTTCGTAATTCAAGACATAAACTGCATTTCCTGCTGGAATCAATTTCGGTATCAACGCCGTCATTGGACACCTATGAAAAAGAGAATTGATTTCAAATACTTCATGCTAAGTTCTTGTAAGATTAATAATAAATGGATTTAAAATATAAATGCTATTTTGTTAACATCCTTACATTTTTGTCTTTTATAGGTTTGTCCTGATTTTGTTCAAGGGTGTCAATCAAAGATGTGGAGTCATGAACTGCTGTTAGCATTAAATTTATCAAGCTCAGCCACATCAAGTACTTCATGTTCTTCTTGCTGCTTTCGTTTTGATTGGCATACCACTTTCTCACCAAAACCTATTATAATTTATTTGGTATCAAACTTTATGAATTTTTATTTCTATTTACATTATATTCAGGTAAAATTGGCAACAATAGTACTAATAATTTGTTATTGGTTATTACCGATTTTACCATTTTGCACAAACTACAGTTTTAAGTCATGTTGATAGCATTAGACTTAAAAGTGCGCCTTCAGATAATTAATATTATGGAGGAAGACAAAAAATATATAAAGTAAACTCTTACGTATTCAATTCCTGCTACTCTTTTCGATATATCGTAAAATTTTCCTTGCAGGTAGAATAAGGCTAAATGCAGCTGTGACAAAAATGGCAAGTAATGTTGGAAGATCTGGACAACCGTCAAACATGAATGGAGCCAATTTCGTCTTAGTGCGCTAGGATGGCCTAATAGATCGGTTGACCGTAAAGATCTCTGCAGGGATGATTGATGTATGTTTTGTTGGCTACTCTGCACCAGATAATTTTCTATTAAACCCAGGGTGTACTTCATAACTGGTCTTCCGAATGTATGACAAAGTATCATGGCCATAATCATCTGTCAAATACAAGGTAAAGTTTGATTTATTGTAAAAAGTAAAAACATAAGATACCTCTGAGATATTAATAGTATCATGTCAGGTCATGTAAAAGCTTTACATGACCTGAAATGATACTATTTATAGTAAAACAGATTATAAATATAAATTAAATCCATGAAGTTATAAAAGCATTTATTGGAAGATCTTATTGTAAAAGAAACTAATGAAAAACGGGAATTGAGAACGATTGATGTGATTTACGCAGAATCAATTCGATCCAATATAACAGCATGCAGTTTAAAAATAATTCAAATATTCTGTATTAATTACAATAATAAATAAATATTACACTAACCTTCAATCAATTCTGTGAACACATAATGCAGATTTGGTTTTAAAATATAAAAACTATGATACTAATATTTACCTTTTTATTAGGTATTTTTGAATGAGTTTCATTGACTTGGAGAATCCCAGCATACTCTTCGCCAAGCGTTTGATACCCAGCTAAATTTGTCAAGACATAGTACACACCGATAGCACTGTAATGAATCCTGTGTTTCCATTTCATCCAAACACGCTGTCCTAATTGGTAAATCATTTACAAATGACACAAAATTAGTTTAACATTTTAATACAATCAATTCCTAATTGTTTCATTTCCAGGTGAAAATGAAATGGAAATTAAAGTATTCAGTGGTCGAAAGACGCTGTTACTACAACAAGGCAAAAGTTTTATCGACAACATTTTACGAAAATTCAACATACCGAAACAATTCTGGATAATTTCCTGGAATTCCTGATCAATCTTTTTGACAAAGTCATTATCTTTTTGAGCAGCACGGATTATCTCCGGTGGACCGGGTGTTTGCAGTCCCATTCTTGCGGTCTCCAGATATATGTGTGAAAATCAACAGTTAAAGTTCAACTTAGCCACCGAGACAAACAGGATTTTTCGAATCAGTGAAGATTTTTCAGTTGCTTCCATTCTCCGTCATCATATGTTTACAAATAACCCGGGGAATGACTTTCTGGAGTATACGCTGGAAAGAGATCCTCTGCGAATGCGAACACACTCAGCATTAACTCTCAAGTGGCTGCAAGAAAGAACCATTCTCATTCCTCACATTATTCTTCAAGAGTGTCAAGTACTCTACGAGAGTGCTACGTATGAATGTACTCTACGATTATCCCAACATCCTACCTTTATGCTTTTAGTCTCTGCGGGACTTTTTCTTTGGAACAATTTGAAATTCAATTTGCATAATAATTTGTTAGAGTGTACTCCCGGGAGTTTCATTCAATAATGGTGAATATTTGTTCCTGTAACTGATGTTGTAAATATCAGATTTTTATGATGAATTCAGTTCAGACTGAGAAGAGAAACGAACAGTTGCGATATTGACAGGAACTTTCGACTATGTAGATTGACATATCTATTAAATGACGTGGAAGATTGTTTTCCCAAGACTATTGTTCATAGAAAATTGAAGAACAGAACCAAGTCACGCACCACAGCGGACTGCTGTAGAATCGACAAGAACATAAATGTGGAGAGCACTAGGCAACAGTAGAATTGTTAACTGACATTCTGTTCTACAATACAAACTAATATGCAAGGTGCGGATAATCAAGTTGCTCGTATAACTAAATATTTGGTGTTACACACACTCTACGGGTAAACGGATGAAGACAAGAGGATAGCAATAAACCAAGCTTAAGCTACTCGAGTCAAAAAAATTTAACTGAAGATGCCTGTAAACTGTAAAGGAAAGACTGAACGAACAAAACCAACCCCTGTATTAGCCTTTCGCCAAGTAAATTGTTGGTGAATAAGAAGTTACGACGCAAGAAAACTTGATGTTAAGGATGTTAAGAGTTTCGTTGAATTGCATTGTGGTTGGTGGTGGTGTACATTGCACTTTGCTTTACACTACAGTCAGGTTCGTAGAAAATTGGATGGCAAAGATGTGTTAAATAATCAAAGGATGGTAGACGGCCCGGTTGAGCCGAACCCTGAAAAGGAGGAGTTCAACCGTAATAGGTGGTCCTTTCCGCAAAGGTTTTCTGAGGCGGCAGCTATCCATGGGAATGTGAATTGGTAAATGTTGATGGGATTGCATCGCTTCGTACAGTGCATATTGCAGTCAATTCATTGCTGACTCTCTATTATATGAAGACCCCCTTTAAAACTTCCAAGATCCACACAATCCAACTCTCCTGCTTTAAAAAGCATAATATCTGTGGATGCAATGCATATCGCCCTGTCCAAAAGCTTGAGTTGAGTGACGCGTAAGCGCTTGCGGAAATGCTGAAAAAACAGCCGACATCGCCCAGTCAATCGAGGAGGAAGGAGGCTAAAGAAGAAGTTTGAGAATAATATTATCATCACCATCATAGTGGCATATAGTTCTACATTATAGAGCCATAGTATAGAACCAGAAGAATATTTGAAGCTGAGTATTTTCTATATCCCAGGCAGAGGCAATACTCGTCCGTAGGTCGTCAGGCCAAGCCCTATACAACACATCGCCAACAAGCAAAGGAGCCAGCCGCACTCACTAACTGCTACTGCACACACAACAGCAGAATCTGAAGACACAGTAACAGTCAAAACGCAGTGAAATAGAGAAACTGGCTATTCTTCCAATGATACACATTCAGCGTAGTCTTTACTGTCTTTCGTTTGTCCAGGTTGACTTGGTAGAAGACAAGCAAAGTCCCAGCTACAGGAGACAACAGCACAGTGCTAGTTAAGAAAAACACCGAACCGAAGTACGGGCGCCGGCAGGAACGAGAGGAATCACACGCAGTCAACGGTTCCTTTCGGATCTGAAGATAAAAGCCATAGAATATAACGATAAGCTCAGCAGAAGGTACGAACAGAACAGTTTAGTATTTAGCCCAAGACTCTACGTTCCGATTTGGCATACTGCATTTTGTAGTAGTCCAGCCATCGTACTTCGCTTGGAAACTATCGCGCCCGTTGAATCACTGATTTCCAATTCTGTACTGTCTCCGTGTATTCGTTTTCTACAAGTCACACGAATATTACAAACAACGATCGGAGCAACCTACAACATAAACCCTCCTACATATTAGACAGTGTGTCGGATCTGGTCCAGAATCTTTGTATCTCTATTAATCAACGGGCAGACGTTGACTGGAGTTGACGGAAAGCGAAACACCTGCTACAACACCTGAGTTTTCCTTTATGCAAATCTCATCTTTCAAATATTCAACGTTTTCCAAGAATACAGTCATTACAGATCTGTCTCTCCCTCGGCTCACTCTCAAGCTGAAAAACTTTGACACAGAACTACATTTTTGTTTTGTACAGTGTGTATGAGTGTGTAGATGGCTTTTGTCACGTTCGTTGATTAATTGTTGTACACAGACAACGTAAGACCATCGGGGCTTTTTATGAATCATCACAATCATTTTATGAACGTATAGAAGAATATTAACCGCAACAGAAAAGTCCGAAGAATAGACAGCACCAATAACACACACGGCGTGTAGCAGCATTCGCACTGTGTTATTAATAGTTCTGGCTAAATAAATTACATTATATTGACTGACTGTGTAGCCTAGTTAGTGCTAAACCAAACTGACTACAGTAAAACCACAAACTGTACTACTGTACAAAAGTCAAGTGGCCTAGCGCTAAAAGATAAAATAGTGTCCAACTCATCAGCGTCTACTCCCAACCTCATTTAATTAATTAAAAATTGTTCCAAACACTTCTAATCTTCACAAGTACATCTTCAAAATTCCCGTGAAAAAGTTTGTAATTGCCTATTAATATTTCACCATTCATTATCCAAATTGTGCTGCAAAAAATTACCGTGACTCAAAGGTTCTACATCATCCATCTGTTTTCAGATTCAACTCATCTTTCTTCAACACATCAAATTTAATTTAACTACAACAGAGGTATGCCCACCAAGTCTTTTTCCTCTTTGTACCGCTTTGTAAACCACACTATTTTATTCTATATACATATATTATCCTACGCGTACTATATTCCAATAAAATATTACATTCTTATCAGCGTTATTTCCCATTTTAATTACTTGTATGGTTGTCTGTGTATGTAACTTAGAATTAGTTCAGTTTAAATTTTTGTAAGTACATCAGCTTTTGTTATGACACGAAGCGATGAACTCACTGACATTTCCAAACTTAGAATTTGACAAACAATGTCACTAACACAGTTTATAGGGAAACTACCCTGAGGATACACCCACCCAACAAACTAATGCCGAGCTCAGTATACCCATTAGCATTAGCACTGCCATCACTAGAAACGGAGTTCAGAATTTCAGAATCCCCCCGAAGCAGTGAGTGTTTTACCACTCAACAGAACTTACATTCTCCATTTAATTACTACAACATAGCAAGTCATATAAAGTATTATTTCTGTGCATTAGTAAGTCTAAGTCATCAGAAAATGTTCGGCAAATTTTGCTGTGTAATGAAAGTAGTCACGTAAATAATAAATCTGCTAAGTATAACTATAATATTACGGTACTATGAATAAGTTATACAACATCGAGCGTAGAAAGTAGTTCATTGCTGCTGCGTCATGTTGAACTGCAGAATTATTTGTTTGAACCTATAAAAACATTCATGTCCATAAAAAGAAATGTCAATTGATAAAGGGGTTTTAAATAACCTTAACAGAGTTGTCCTATATTTGAGCATCATTTATGGAGTTAATAATAATAATAATAATGCTACAAGTGACGAGTGAACTGAATCGACTCACTGCGTAATGTATTGAACGATATCGTCGTCCTTATGTTTACGAGCTATTCATTTCCTTTCAGTGGTCATCGTATTTTACAAAATGGTTAGCTGATGGATATAAGAACATGACACATTAATGTGTAGTCGACATCACATGTAACAGACACAGTTTTCTGTGCAATGCACTCCATTAAGCCTTTATGTAGCATCCAATGAAGCGTCGAATGAAGTATTTAAACAAGACAGTCCACAACTTACACTTGCATTGCTTACACGCTGAATCGCTTGTGAATAGATTACAGATAAATAGAACGGGAGAACATGGCATACGTCAAGTTAAGCAAATGTGATTGAACTGAAAGGCGGTGTGTGCATCGTAGGTTATAGGCAGTTACCTTACTTGTACCGATTTAAATTGTCTATATACCACACACTGGAACTATTTCAATGAAAGGCCCCCATTAACTAAAACTTTAGTGTGTAGAAATATTCACTGTACAGTGAATTGGACCAATTTGGATTATTTAACGTAAGCTGAATGTGAAGCCGCTTCAAAGGCTTTTTCTGGGGGTATTCAGAATTACATAAATTGTCAATGGTCCAATGATCCCACTCGTGTGTTAATATACTTTGGGCAATAATATATTCATGAACAATGTTTATTTTATAATGTTTTAAGACTTTGGCATTAAAAACTGTTACCATGATCAATTACTATACATTTTTGTTTAATTAAATAATTTTATGCTTAAATATTTCATACAGAGATGTATTTTGTCACGCATCTTTAACCGCTTTAGAACACTTGCGTTATATGTTATGAGATGTTATGAGACCCGATATTATTGCAAATTTTGGCAATGCTGCTTTTATTAATGATCTCTCAAATCGATCCTCTAGGGATATGAACTGCGAAACATGAATTAATTCTCAAGATTTCAGCAAATAGAAAATCAGAGGCTTATTACTACTACGTCATGACGAGGTTATTGCAGAATATTACCAGCAAGAATAAATCCATGCGGGAGTCTTTTCATTTCTCTAGTTGACAAGTAGAGTAGTGCGAAAGGAAAGGAATAAAACAGCATTTCCATCCTCCTAATGACGCGGAGGCAGTAATAGCTTGAGTAAACAACATGTCTGTCTGACTCAGATTCGAATTAGAATTGCTAATAGTGTAAATGTAAGGGAAGTCGGATTGTCCAAAAAATTACTAATGCCTGTTATATCGCTAAATAGAATCAGTGAAACATTTCTGTCACACATGTATATTTCTGAGATGCAATTTTACGGTCTGTGAGTGTCTGTCTACTCTCATCTCTCACAACAACAGATTAATAATAGATACATAGTACTTCTAATGTGCAGTTTAACTAAACTACCTATACAAGCTTAATGTATATACTAGACTCCTGTCTAAGCTGTGAGTATGTTCTATAATAATTGTAAGAAAATAGAGGATTGTCAACATGAAAAAATATTTTTCTTTCTATTCTCTTTGTAGTATTTATTCGTATCTGATCAAAGGGTATTTAAAACTACACACGTTTTGCAAAGAGGTATGATTACAAGTAGGGATTAATAGAAAAAGACGCAACCTATAAGTCTTTATATAGTATTTGTACAAAGAGCTGCCTTCGAAAGGATTTTATGAAGCAGATTAAAATACATCACATTGGAGCGGATCCCTTGCTATATCTATTACTACCCACAACTCAATCTGCTGTATATTATTACTATTTAGTCAAAATGCACATAGATTTTATTTCTCCTCGACGACTCTTATACTCTGACAATTAGCTTGTTGTCCTTCTACTACTTCCACTTCTCTATATACGATTATAATATACTCCTCATTCTTTATTCGATCGAAAGTGGTACTAGTGGCATATACAATCAAATGTGTTCATTTACATTATCTCTATGTGTTCACAATGTATCTTAGATAGTGAAGATTTACACAAGAATTAATTTTTTATGCTCTGGGAGAAGAGTTGATATGCTAATATAGATAAATGCAAATGTAAATGATGTAGCAGGAGAGATGCATTTAAGAAAACACTTTGCGAGAGTTTCTTCAGATAAACTACTAATCAATTCCATGCCAGTATGCATATTATAAACGAAGGAAGGAGAGAATGAGTCGAAGTTGAACTACCTACTCTGAGAAAGAAAAGACTGTCTGTGCCAGCTATAATGAAATGATGGGATCGAATTGGATAATAATAATGCAATGCAATGGCACGAAGGCAGACCCTTGCATGTCTCAAATATACTTTTTCAGCAGTTTTTGCTTTTCTTCACTTAGCTATGCATGTAGCCCCATTACTATTCTCCTCTGGTATTCTTCTTCATTATGGCAATATAAGGAATGTATAATAATAATACCAAATGTATAAAGCAGTATTGTATAGTAGTATATATGTCTGTGTACTTATATCGTAATACCGATCACCACTTGGTTGTGTGTGTTCATCTTTCTAGATCTCTCTCAGTTTCTCACACACGGACTCATGGCACAGGCATTAAATATGATGCAGACATTACATACATATGTGTATTTAGTATTTACTTTTGTATTATAGTTGAGAGTTAATGTGTTGTGTGCGAGTGTGTATGGGTTGCGTGCATTTTGCCAAGTAGCATTCTCGTCGGTTCATCAACTAAAGAGATAGTGGCATAAGTGGAATAGTAGGGGAGAGAGAATATAGAAAGAACATGAGAAACGTATGAGGAAATCTACAGTTGGAGTTAAATTGAAAAGAAACTGCCATTTCTACTTACCACTTTCGTAACACTACTCGGAGGAGAGTCGCAGTCTCTGTTATAAATGCGGTTTGGTTACAAGTATTCTTCTTAAAAGGAAGGATGCTCACATAATACAGAGACTCTGGTGCAATATACTACAGACAGAAGTACATTCATGCATATGTGAATGCTCGTGAATTCTATTCTAATCTAAAAAAGTTGTTCCGTGAATGTTCTGCTTGTGTCTCCCTAAAGTGAAGAATAGGCGATAAACTCAAGTTGTGTAAGCGTCGCAAACATTTTCAAAGCGGTTAGTTATACAGTAATGTATAATGTATTGTATTTATGTACCTTACGCGTCTTTAGTTAGGTTTTACCAACACCCTCTCTCTCTCCGACTCTATTTCCAGTAGAAGTGGCCGCAGCACTTACTTATTTGTTTGCTTTTGCAATACGTTGATTTCCGAGTGCTTCCATTTTGTCATTCTTTCCGTTATGTTATTGCATTATGTCGTTCTGCACAAATGTATCATGCACAAATGCACAATATTTTATTGTGCTAATAGATACTCTTTATAATATTCGTATGGAAGGAATAGTAATATATTTTCGTTGGTTTTTTTTCTTCTCAACTACTAACACACATACGACACACATATTCAAGACAAACTTTTGCCAATCACTTTCTAAAACAAGCTTGCCACACTAAAACTCTTTCTTCCATCTTCTTCTTTGCAATAACATTAGCAAAACATGCAGATGCGAAACTCTCTCACGCATCATTGTTTTCCAATCTACTTACAATAACAACTTCTCTATATATTCTTCAAAAACTAATCATAGCTACACGTATTATAAATTCAATATCATTTCCCTGTTCTGGTTTAATAAGCATGTGCTGGAAATAACGTAATAATATCACTCCAGAAATCGTAACTAGAAATTAATGAAGAAACGGGTGACATGGTTTTATTAAGAAAGGCATTAATCTTTTAGTAGTTTCAGCCAGCATCCTACTTACGTAAATGGGCTATATAAGCTTATCATAGAGTTCATATGAAGTCTTTTAGGTCATAGTCATTAATGATGTACAGACACACATGGGTTTATTTTGTATAAAAGTTTTAAAAATCTTTTTATTCCCAATGACATAAAAGATAGTGGGAATATTTGACAAGCTTTAGCCTAACAGGGCACAAGAACCAAATAAATTTTCATCAGACCAAATATGTTTCATAAGTGGATTTTCAAAGAAAGCCACCAACAGGAAGTTCAATTCAATACTAAAATTTAAGTAAAAAGCACCTTGAGATAATGGCAAGTGGGAAGTCCATGAGTATTATAAATTGAATTTTCTGTCCTACTTCTGGTTGATAAAACAATATGTGTAATAATGTGCACTTTCCTATCTCTCCGGCCATCTTTTATGAAGAGGTACTTTCCAATTTCACAAATTTCATTATCTTACGTGTCTTTTCTGAGTAGGTATTTACACAAAGCCAGACTTCCTCAGATTTTTCCGCATTACAAATTGAATAAAGAAGAAAATGTAAAATTGTATTTAGACGCACAACTAATTTATTTGTTATGCGGTAGAACGCTATTTACTGTAAAAGGAAAAGCTGTTTGATGCTTTCTTGTTGTACTTTCTCAGCGTGTCAGTAGGAACTTTAGAGGTCATGTTTCTCATTTCCCCAATTTATCCACGTAAAGTTTTCCGATTAAACCATAATTTGTAAGTAGATTATCCAGCCTGACTGCTACCAGTGCATAGCGGCATGTAAAGTTTTCATGCTTCGGTTTTTGCACATTTACTCTGTGTGTTAACTTTTAACTCTGCTGAACGCCCTTGTCCTATCCTAGCATTTTCCTGAGGTACATCAATTCACATTCCAACGTGTGCCGTCGCTCTATTGAAATTAAATCTGATTTGACGTTTGAAAGAGCTTATTGAGGCAGACCGTAGATAAATTGAAAATTAATTTCTCTGCCTCACAACGTTTGCCAAGATAATTAGCAAAAGGTTACCACAGAGGACGAACTTTGTTAGCAGTTCTTGTCTGGGCATCGCATCGATATTGTGATGAGTTGTTAGTTTGACAAGGTTGACTGATTGGGATTTCAGTTGTAATTGTTGTACTACAATCTCACTGCATCACCGAAATCCCTTTTTCCATGTTAGAATTGACCTCATACGTAACGAATGACAAATTGCAGACCAATTCCATTTCGTCGCGTCAAAATCATTTCCGGCCCAACCACTCTGCGTACTTTTAATACCAGTCTTACTCCCGTCCCAGATATCTTCTTTCTTCTAACACGGAATCCTACAACATCACGGCTCAACTCTGATCACAAATGTATTTTCCTACCAACCAGGCTTATACTTATTAGTGAAAGCGACGGTGTATTACCCGCTATGGTACTACTGTACATATGTGCCCTGAAGTTTCATGCAAGTGTGCTCAAAATGATATTATAAGCTTGGAGGTAAACATATTGAGGCGACGCCGCGATAGCAGCGAGAGGTGGGACTGAACTCAAAATTGTTCAGTTTTTATTAAATAATTGAATTACCCGTTCCACAAAGTTAAAAAGGATTACTGTATGATAAACTATGTTTTATAATAGCATTTTAAAAATTATATAGTTTTTTTACTGTTTAATTCTGGGGCCCAAACTTGAATTTTATCAAAATGTAAAAGTTTTATAAGCTTATGATTTTTTTAATGAAAACTGAACTGAGATATGAACTATTCGCCGTTTCAAACTCTGCATCCATGCTACTTAAACTGTAGGGACGTTTTCAGACGTATAAAATATGTCATTGGTCCTTAATGTCACTTGGATCATAAAATCGGTACATTGATGTTTGGTGCGTGCGTATACGAATCTCTGCAAAATCACTGCTTGCAATTATTGTAACGATTATTATATCTATACGCATTACCGACATGGAATAGCTATATGCAGTTTTCACACATATGTCGTGTGTTACATCATTTTATTACGCTTAAAGCCGGCTTAGCTATACCATATCATGTTTTAGAGGAATAGTTCGAGACTATGGAATTGGATCATTGACTTTACGACAATGGGTCATTCGATTCAAGTTTTCATTTGTATTCGCAAGCCTAGAGAAAAATATGTCTACTCAAGCTGTATTCTATGTGTCTCTCATTTGTCAATAGTAACCCATACGCACATTTCTAGTGTGAAGGAAAACAGCTGAATGTGTGTTATTTATAACAAGCAGTAATTGCATTAAATATGCAGCGACTACTGTGCAAGAGCACAAGAGTTCGTTATGGTGTTATAAATACCTGGCACATTTTTGGAATAGTTTCTATTGTTATTTTCATGTTCAGCCTCTTCAGCTGGCTTTTGTTCATCTTTATCGCTTGTTGCAAATCATCTCATGTTGTATGAAGAGGAACAGAATAGACAAAGTGAACGATATCAGAGTGAAATCTTGTAGGCAACATCAGTGCTATGGTTATGGTGGCTTATATTTATGAGAAAGTCGTTATCGTTCTAACAATCGTCGCACATTCCATAAATATATACCATGTACATACAATTCGTACAGATTTAATCTAGGACTCGCACGAGTGGTTGCAGTCACATTTCGCATTCCCATCTCTGTGTTTGGCGTGATTGTGCATATTTTTAGAGTAAGATTTTATTTCTTCTTCATCTCTATGCGTACGAATGGCAAATTTGTGTAATGCCAACCCTGGAAACGCAAACAAATAAAGCAAAAATATGAGGATTTTACATTGTGTCTAAATTGGAAAACTGTCTCCGTACATAGCTATACCTCTAGTTAGTCTCGTCTACAGTGAAATAATGTTTTCATCTATTTTCCTAGTTTTGCTTGTGGTTGTCGTTTACTTTTATCTTTTTTGTTCGGGTTACAACAAAGCGTATGTTTTGCCTGTTTCGTTAAAACACAGTTGCACTTTTTCCTTATAACACCATATATCGGTGCTTATACTTAAATATATACAAGAAGAGCAATCAGCAATGTAGCACAACTATACATACGTGGTGTAAGAACGAATCACGAGTTTCAGTTTGTCAAAGTAAGGCTTACTACTGCACGGCTAAAAGCTAATAGAGTTTTCCATGAAATAGCACACTGGGTTGTCTCTGAGAGTTCACAGTAAGTCCATATTATATATTATTAGTATTATAGGTACGTGCACTTTCGTCTACTTTCATTTATACTCGTCCATTTATTTACTATTACTGCAACATTTTATGATGTGTCTCTCTTATAATGAAAAACCTACGGACTACATCTAATCTTCTTTGCATTAAGTTCAAGCATTCAATGGTGAAAGCATATTGGAAAAACGTCGGAGAGAGTTATTAGATTTAGCTACTGAAAATTTACACATCATCACAATTAGTGACAAGAGGAAATTTTGTTGTTGCTTTGAGAAATGATTTAAGATGAGATTACTAGAATTTGTAAGTTTGAAAAAGTAGTTTCATATTATTACAAGGGTTTTATAGCTACCATATATAATATCCAAATAAGTTAATAATAAAAGGTAGCTGGTAGTTAGAATTCGAAGGGTGTTTGGATGTGAATGTAGTGAAGAAGTTGTGCCTGGCCATTAGTGTAACAATAGAGAAAGTTTGAGAGTGGTAGTGATGTAGTGGGTGCAGAAGGCATTTAGAGTAAAAAAGGAGAAGAATGGAGATGTGAATGGACTGGGGTGGAGCTGCAGTGAAGTGAAAGCCTTTTGTTCAATGCTGTCTTTTATTTACGTTGTTCTAGTTAGATAGAAGCAGAAGAAGTAGAGAAAAGAGTGATTTGAAGATAAGCTCAGTTTGTCTGACTACGTAAATGGGATGTGAACCAAACGAATCAAAGAACGTCAAGTATTCGTTCTTCTCTTATTCCATAAAAGCATTCATCGAAAACGAGGAATTATTATCGTCTACCTCATCTCACTCCATTTTTCCATAACGTTCCAATTCCACTACCACGGATTAAACTCGAACAGTTTCTTAGTTTTCTGCTCCAACGATTTCTCAAGTAGGCACAAGACATACATACAAAAAGTTAGTTTTTAACTCCGTCTCTAACTTAAGTGACATCATAAAAATGACGTTTACTTATACATTATATGCTACTGGAAAGTCCAACTACTTACATCTCATATCTTATAAACCTCATGCTGTAGAAATATAAATGCACCTTCATGGCATGTTAAGGCAAGAATGGCTGAGTAGGTTGCAACACATGACCTTACATGTCATAAAGGGTCACAGAGTAAAGTTGTCCAAGTTTTATGACACAATTTGATACGAAGCAAGATATTTATTGATAGGGACATCTTTACTCCTTTTGAGCTAACTTTCTTTTGAAATTGACATTTCACAAATGCAAGTTATATAGGTCTTTCATATTTAATTGCATTTAAAATCTAGAGAGATAATGCGCATACATTTTCACATTCTCAGAATTTGATGTGTACATTTTTGGTAGTTTTTAAATAATTGCTTGTGCGGAATCTATTGGTATTGTCGTCAGAGGATTATATGCTTCATTGCATTATTTTTATGTATTATTTATTGTATTATATTTAGTTTAGTATACTATGGATATACTTTATTGTATATTTTAAGTCTGGTTTATGATCAAGTGACTAATACTGATAATAATATTATGTCAGACTTAACTTTGGCATTGAGCCACCCTCCGCATGCGGACGAGCGTATAAGAACTAGTTCATTAGTTGATATTATTGACTGATAAAAATCAGAGAGCTCCATCAGCCACGGCTAATGCTTCTTCTGCATGTCCACTTCAGCTTCACTTTCACTCTTCCCCGAAATGGATTTGACTTCTTGACTTTCCTACACACATTATACAGTTCTCAGATACCACTTACCCACTTCACCATGAAATGTTCTCGGAGGAGTTCTTATTATGATTATAAGTTCATTCGTATAGCCACAATAGTTTTTAGACTTGTTCAAGCTGAGTGGGATTTCCTTCTCTTTGTTTCTTTCTGTTTGCTTCATGTGATTCATGAGTTCTGCCTAAAATGCCTACTTCTTATTTCCTCCAAGCCAAAAAATACTTTCAGCCTTATTTCTAGCAATGCCTAACTGATATTGCTGTTATTGTTGTTTCTTAGTTACTCTTCCGTATAGTACGATGAAGATACGGTAAAACTACCTGAACATGAAATTAATCATTTTCCATTACAAATGACATGTCAAAAAATTTTAATTAAGATTTATACATAACTTCGTTTGTCCTCTGTATGGAAATAGCAATGGGTTTGACAACATTGAAGTTTTTGTCAAATCCAAGATTTAATTTAGTTAAAAATAAGTTTATTTAGTTCTTACTTAGTGAAATACTGCGTTTATTACATGAAATACACCAAGTCTCAACGTGTATTCATCATTTGAGTAGAGTCCTGTGTTTGACAGCAGTGTTATTTGCTGTCGGTGGATTTGTTCATTTTCCTTTCCTTCATTCTTTGAAGTAGAACTTTTTTGCATTTCGGGGCTTCGCGTTATTTTCGCTTTTGACTTTTTAATTTCCCAGGTACCTTGTCGCAAGATAAAAGTTTCTTTACTGAATAATGAACCTAGACGTAGCATAACTGCAAAGTGCAGATTTTACCTGTTGTGCTATATTTACTATATTTACTCCTGCCAATTTCCAAATTGCATTTATTTCTACGATACTTTTCTAATCCATATACCTAAACTAAATTAGTAAATGCATTCAATAATTTAGCAGTAGCTTTGTACCAACGTCGAATGTCGACACTACTTCCATCAGCACCAGCCATCATTTATACATATATAATTCTTTGTATAATATGAAGCAATATATCTGTAACAAGTAAACCACACAAAACTACATATATACTAACATATAAAGCTTTTTTATTTCCTCACAATTCGTCCAAGCTCAAGATGAAACATTAATGGACTACTTTCTGTATTAAGAGGATACAGAAAAGTAGGAGTAGTGCTATGTGTCTCCTGCCTGTTTGATTGATGGACAATGTAGTTATCTACATCGTTGTATGTAAGGCTGAGATATTGTCTGATAATACTGTTCACTGTATAAGTAGTATACTTCGGTATACATCTACTACTTATGGAATATGATGTTCTGGAAGTTAACCGTATTAGTAGGAAATAGACGTACCATCATGCAGCAGTTGTCAAAGCCAACGAGATATCTACAAAGTAATAATATAATGTTGGCCGATGGCCACTACTTTATGATATTATGTCATACCTTTCCTTCTACACATATGTATATACATACATTATGCCCTTTCAACCCTGATTGGATTATTATTTTATTATGTTACAAGAAATACAAGAAACGTACGTATATAGTATACGGCATACCATTGAAACTGCCATACGTGCAATCTGTCTTTGTAGTAGCGATGCGACTTACTATATAAAAAAATGGTATATTGTATACATCGTATACCGTATATACCGTATACCTCGTACAAGATACTAATAACACTTGACATATATATATATATATATACGCAATACGTTCTTTCGCTAAAGAAAAGAAAGCATATTTAGGAAACCTACTGTTGCTTTCCTCCAAATATCCCTTCCGTTGTAACTGTAACTATTTCTTTCAATTCTTACGGAATCGAGTTTTTGAACTGGCAAGGAACTCGGGTGAACTTTTACTGGAGTTCCTTTACGCACAAAGAGATTTTCAAGTAGTACAAGACATGCTATACATAAAATATACTTGTAGTACGCCATAATAGCTTAAAGTTAAAAGGAGAAAGTGACCATCAAAGTCTTTCTAGGCAATATTCTCTGTTAATACTCTGAATTCTTCAATATCGCCATTGTACTTCAACCTTTCTGTTCGCAACATCCACTGTTGCTACTTTCTTCCTTTCTATTTGCAGAGAAGTGTACAAATCCCACAATGGATGAAGGTACTACTACATATGCACTGGTATATCCACATAGTATGTATATAAGGAAGTATTGTGTCGTCGTCTATTTCCGGTGTTACTATAAACTATTAGTACAATAGTGTAGCCCGATCCCATGTGGTACTATTAGCGAGTATGGTTATTGGAAATCACATCACTCACAGAACAGCGGGAGCAACATTGCACTACTGCGAGTGATAAATTGTACGTGCACAGTATACACATTACTCTTACTATTACTACCCGCATTTATTTTCGCTCCGAGGTATTTATGTATAAATACTACTACGTTGCCAATGTGTGCATTTCTTCCTTCACTCTGCACAAAGAAACAGGATGATGACCATGCCAGACTTACCTAACAGGAAGAGACCAAAAGGGAAAAATTCTCTCACTCACTCAGGTACACATAAAATCCAAAGAGTCTTGTCCACGACCACTGTAAATGTCATGAAGGTCCAAACTACTAGATCGCGTTATTGCTCATACTTATCACCACTTGTACTTACTAACATTAAGAATGAATGCTATTGTAAAACGGAGAAACTCTTTCGAGTCTCATTGGCTTTGATTGCAATAATAAGAAAAAGAAGAAGCACACAGCCCTAAGAAAGTTTTTTTCTCTCTCTCTTTCTCTCGTTTGCGTTTGACGCAACCAAACATCATTTCATTACAAATGTACTAGTATAGTACTTATATATATACAGAAATACATGATATACTTTCACTACCTCACATTGCCCTCATTCTATAACAGACAATACTATGTTGCACACAAATACTAGTATACGCATAAAATATAGTAAGTACCCATATTATACTAGCAAGTGTCATACTATAAAAGTACATAGAGAGATAGAAGTGTTACAATCCTTTATAGATATATTACAGAGATATGTGTAGGGACAAGTATATTATTATGTTGTGTTATAAGAGTTAAAACATAAAATATGTAGCTACGTGTGTAAGATATATTATTATGTGGAGGCCCTTAATGGTACACACACCTAAAATGTGTCTCTCTCTCTATATATTTTTTGTATATATAGAAAGTAGGTGCTAATACTACATTAGTTTGTGTAGAAGACAATAAAGTGTAAACTACGAGTCTGTCCGTATAATGCGTAATGCTGGAATTGGTTTTTGTGTTTGAGTTGCTTATGAAGGAGGACGGCTGTGAAGGTAAACTATATTGAGCTTTAGAAAGCAGTTGAAGGAATCTTAACATCGTAAAGCTAAGCTTAGCCGTTGTTAGCACTTGGGGTTTTATTGTGCCCAAGATACACGTTGTTCCACGTAGTATCATACTACATGCTCACAAACTTCCTATTAACAATGGCCGTTGTGTACGACTACAATATAACAATGTAATCGCTTCTCTCAAAGACATTGCCACTATTACTACTTCACTCTCCTTTGCTCCTCGTGTCATGTCCTCTTGTCATATCATCATCCAACTACCACTACTACCACTCTTTTCCTAAACCACCCCGACAAACTCTCACACACTTTCATTTCCGACTAAAGTATTCTAAATACATAATACACTCCCATTCTTGCAATCCGACGACCATTATGCAATTTAAAATACAATACGTATAGTATGATTATTGTAACAGAGAGAAATAGTTTTTACTTATTAGTAAACAAAACAAGTAGGAATATAATTCTAGAGATTATACCAGTAACAGTGTTTGTATTTGTAATACGTACTAAATCGAGGAGGGAAATAACAGTTGAGTTAACTAAGAATAAGATTATTTGCTGAATCGCAAAGGAGAGAATTGTGAAAGTTATTAGTTCCAGAACTGATGGTTAATTTTGAAAGTTGAGTGTAGCATTGCATTGCGTCCTAGATTTTCACTTGAATTGTGTTATGAGTGAGAGGGAGTTCAATACTTTTGTGTAACTTGTTTCTGGGGCTTTTGGACTTGCTGTGTTTGTGTGTAACTGGAAAGAATCGATCTGTCTCTCTTGTAGAGAGAGAGAGAGAGAGAGAATGCGAATAACATATATAATATATTGTGTAGTCAACTCTGTGTTCTTCTTAATAAACTTGTGTGCCATCAAAACGCCTATTTTTCCCATTGTTTGTATTTTCTACTCTATTTATACAACAGATTTAACTTTAGTTGGTCCTAGCCTTGTGTTTTCTCTATTACAGTTGTGCGAGTACCCACGTACTGTATACACTTTATCTATACAAATGCAAAGGTGATGTGCCCTATCAACTCTCTACAATATAATTCTCTATTCTCTCCAGCAATATTATTTCTCTCGTTTTTCTTACAGCAAAAACGCACGGCATGCAGCAATAGAAATTGTAAGCAACAAGAAAAGGATTTCATCGTAATTACTGAATATTATATAGCACGTCCATACAATGAGACTCTTCATTGCCTCTCTCTCTCTCTCTTCTCTCTCTCTCTCTCAATATATTTCCATTGCATTCTCTCTATTGCAATTTACAATGTCCTACTATCCCATTCTATAGAAATGAGTTGGGCGGGTTCTTCTTCTTCTCTTTCTTTTTCTCTTTCACTCTTCGGGTGTATATAGTGCAATGTTTTGTTCGAGTGCCAACTACAGCAGCAACACAAATATAACCCTTTTCTTTTTACTTTCGTCGTGTCGATTAGTATTTGTGTATAGAAAGTGTGTTGTTTTGTGTTGCGTTGTGACGTTGAAGGTGTCTGTGTCTAAAGCTTTACTTTCACCTCGTTCATTTTTCATTCTCATTTCAGACTATAGTAGTCCTTCGTAATAACACCAAAGAACATCACATTTATTCCTGTTTGTTAAATCTACCTTGCTATAAAGGTTGCACAGTGTAAGCTGTGCAATTCACCGAGAGTACCTTGTTTCTCGGTAGTTGGTGTAGTAGTAGTAGTAGTTGGTGTAGAAGTAGTAGTAGTAGTAGTAGTTGGTGTAGAAGAAGTAGTAGTAGTAGTAGGTGTAGCTTTTAGTAGATGACTGACTCTGACTGTACAATGGAATGGAGCAGGGAATGAACTGGATGCGTATTGTATTGCACTTTGCGTGCGGAAATCAATGGGGAAGGTGGGACATGAGGATAACATTCTCTTCGCTCTTCTGGTCTCTTTGGGTCTTTTAGTAGTTCAGTTTTGTGTGTAATACTAGTTCTCACAAGCACCAGTGTATAGTTTACAGTATGAAAAGCAAAAGAAGAAGAACTGGCGAGAAAGCATCATCATCGCCATCGTCGTCCTTCGTATAACTGCAAAGTTCTACTTTCTATGTTCCTCTACTTCCACTATAGCAGCGTACAGAGTCCTATTATATTTTATATACGTTCAAGTGAAGAAACACACTAAAGGAAGAGAGGTGGCAGAATATATATTTCGTCGTTTTGTTGTAAAGGTACCTTATTTTGCCTGGATGCCTAGATAGATCCATTTGGTAGCTACATAATATGTATTATAGTGTGCTCTGACTGACTCTGACTCTTTTTGCCAGTCTGAAAGGTTGCTTTAAAATCCTTCTCTCACATTTTCTCCGTGTATTGCATCTTGCGTCTTCGGGATACAGCATTACTAGGATAGTAGTAGCCATAGAGTATGGTACATGAGAATTTAGCACTCAAACTACTTTTATATGTATGTGTTCAGTTATGTGAGTGCAATCCGGCAGACTGAAGAGTTAAATACATTTTACATTTATACATGAAATATACTGCTGCTCCTACGCTCTGTACTTATGGCATGACTGTTCTAATATGCTACACACTTCCACTTTCATATAATATGGATGTAAATACGGCAGAGAGAGAGAGAGATGGAGAGTTTTCCGGGTTTTCTTGCTGGTAAAAGCCTAATGTGTACCTAGAGTATTTTTACTTCAGCAATAGTACAGTAGTACAAAATGTAGTAATACGAGGAGCACAATACAAATAAGCAAAGGCGCTCTAGATTTTGCATATAATGTAGTGATAGTGATATACTGTGAGCAGAAGAAGTGCATAGTAGATGTCTGTAACAGATAAACTTTCTATCTGTGTATTCTCTGCATTTAATGTGAAATATTATTTCCTCAGATAGATTTTCTTTCTGTACTATATATGCTTCTCTAGTTGGCAAGTAGAAATGGAGCACACGTTCTATACACACACACACACATGCAACACACATAATAACCCGAGGTTGTGTATTGTCAGTGTAATATGGGGATAACTCTGAGCAGATACGAGTACTAATCTTGTATTACTACCGCTGTAGTATTTCCTATATAGTAGTTGCTAAGCTGTATGTAATAATAGTAATGGTGTGTGTCTTTGTGTAGCTTCGTCGTCTGTCTCTCTACTTCTATTACACATTGAGATAATACTTGAGTTAGTTGCTTCGGTTTCGTAGTTCCTTTGGTTGATTTGAGAATCCTGTTACACTGTACACAAACTCCGTCTCCAGTTCTCCAGTAGTAGTGGCAGTGGATCTCCAGACTCTGTTTGAATGGAACATGAATGACTTGTGTGTGTGTAACTGCTTGTAATGGTAAATGGTAGTGGTATGGCAGTACATTTCTAGTAGTTTAAGTAAATGCAAATATTTCCACTCCCCAGTGTCAACTGTGTGTGGCGTGACCGAGTTTAAATGGGATATGATGCGAAGCAATGTGGTCTTTAGTTAGTTTATCTCACTGTAAAATTAGAATGGATGAGTAAGACGAATAAATTGCTTTCCTTTCCGTCAGGCCTTTCTCCGCGTCCGTTTCTGCACACTCGATTCTCAAGTTGAGCAAAGGCTCAGCCTGCTCCAATAATGCATGGACTCTTCTACTTTGGCAAACATTTCTCTTCGTATCAACCAAACACTTCTGTCTCTCTCACTCAGCTATGTGTGCACTAATAGAATTCACATGCGTCCTCTTCCCTTCTGTTCCTTCCATTGATGAGAAAATATTTTACTATAAATTGCTTCGTACACATACAATAAGCGATGAAAGTGAAACCCTGAAATATATCCGTCCCTTCACATACTCCAAAGTGAAGCAGTCGTACACACCGTGAGCTATTACAGCCCTTGTATTTTACCCACCGTTGAATGCCTTCTATTTTTAGACAAGTTATTAGCTTTAATGTGACAGAAGAAGTCTAATGAACATAAAACTAAATTACTTCTGAACCATTAGACAGAACTGGTAGGTTTTTATGACATAAAAACTGAAATGAGCAATGAGTTAATGTGAGGGAAGGTTAATAAGAGCGGTATACTATAATATAGGTAGGAAAATAACAGGGATCTGGTAGATTCAGGTGACGTGACTTAATAATAGCATTGCACGCTACTACGGAAAAGCTAAATACGTTAAAGCTATATAGAAGTTAACGATATTTAGAAAGCATTTAGAATTGACTGGAGTTGGTGCTGTGTAATTTAATTTGCATGGTCGTTGACGAGTGTGCGGTGTGTGTAGACAGAAATGCATTGTATTTGTATGGAGCTGAAACTACAACACCACGTCTTCTGGCTGAATTTCATTTCGTTTCTATGTTCGTGTTGCTTCAGTTTAGAATGGATGTATAAATGAATGTAGCGGATGTAAATATGGACACGTGGAAATGGGTATATCTCTGTGGGAGTGTACTGGTTGTACTAAATGGAAGAAATAGTTTAGTACAGAGAGAGAGCGATGCGATGGTAAGTGTTTTGGCAGAGTAGATTTACTTTGCCAGTTTGGGGTAGAAAGGTGGACAGGAGAGGAGTGGAAGTGGTGGTTGTGTTGGGAAAGTATTTGTAGTGTGTGTATTGTACAGCAAACTACAAATTTAGTCATTACATTACACACCAGTTCGTTGTAGTAGTGGAGGTATTGGCGAGGAGAATTGCGAAAGTGTGCTGGTTGAAAAGGATTTGAAGTGCTAGTCCTCGTCGTCGTTCAATTCATTCAGTTCACTTGGTTGAGTTTTTCCCTTCTGTCAGTTTCTATCGATGCCCCGTACAATTTCACTCTACATTATATCTCTTCTTCTTCTTCTCCTCCTTCTCCCGTACAACACTGTGGTGTGCAATTCACTTCTGTCAAGGAGACTTCAAACTGGGTAGCTCTGTTTGCAGGGACGACGGCAGCAGAAGAGTCAGAGAGATCCTTTGCTTATCTTATTCCTGAACCAGAAGAGTAATATTAGAAAGCCTGGCATCTGTAGCTCTGTAAAAGTAGAACGAGTAGTAAATCCACTACTCCTACAACTTCCACCATTCCTCCTATTTAATAATACGTACATTGCATATACGTAAAAACGTACGATATGTTACGTACGTTTTACGTACATTCACTATGGGATGCAATGTTGGTGAGTTCTTTTCGTTGTTAAAAATTGAACATTGACGCCGAGGGAAAGTAGGAGGATTTGTAAGAGTTTTTCCTCTGCTCTCACTCTTCTAGCTCAACTTTCTCCTCCACTAAGGAATAAAACTTTTTTTCACTTGCTTTTCCTATATAGACTTTCAAAGACCAAGAATACTCCAATGCTACTACTACTACTGCTGCTGCTGCTACTACTTTCCTATTGACTTCCTCTTTGCCTTCATCGTCTTTCTCTCCTCTTCCTTTCTATACTTTTTTCTACGCCACTACGGCTCCTCTGCTACATGTTACTGCATTTGTACTTAAACTGAAGAGTATTATACGATGCTCTACTACTAACTAGTTCTGATATAACATCTTTGTGTTATTACATGGTATATTATTACTCTGTGTGCTAACTATTCATTTACTACTCCTATAGTTAGCTCACAGTTGAAGATAAGCTGTGGGATAAGTCTGCAGTTCTTTTTCATACTCTCTCTCTGCTGCTTTCTCTTTCTTCGTTCGTCGGAGTTGTTGTGTATAAAGGAAGTGCACAGAAAACGGAGCAATTGTGCTTCAGTCTTCATGCAGACGATAATATTACGGGCATATAATAATATGGATATGGAGTTTGTTCATCTTATTGCTACAGAGTTAGTCAGTATATTTTATATGTACTTTATACTATAAGGGTATGTCGTATGTTATAGTTAGTAGTACATGTATATTTGCTGGTGCTTTCACTTGAGTATTTCTTATTTTTTCTTTTCTGGTTTTGTGTCGGTGGTATATATGGAGATTGGTTGGGATGTTGTGGTAAATAGGGTCATATTAAAGGCGATGTATTTACTGTGTGTAGTTGAATGTAGTTCAAAAAGACTCGTTCATGTAGAAAGACGTTGTATTACGGGAACGAGTGCAATATAATGGGAGTACGTGTGGGAAAGCGGGCAAAATACCTTCTTGGGCGATCTATCTGTTCATATTGATAGGGTTGTTCTGCTCTGTTTGCATGACAGAGCCACTACACTTCTCTCGTTGGAGTTTTCGGGTGTATTTTCAGTAAGGGCTATACTATGGTAGGTTTTACATCTTACTTATGCACAGGTAGACAGAGAATAATATATAATAGTAGATATACAAAGTGAGTCGTGACTAATCTATGATCGCAAGTATTAAACAGACTTTTGTATGTATACACTCTCCTGTTCAAAATGTACAAATGCTATATGATTCGAAAGTAAGGAAAGTATATAGGAAAGGTGGAAAGAAATCTTCCAAGTACGATGCCAGTAGCATTGCCATATTTCTCTTTGAATTCAGTTTTAACTGTAAACACCAACCACATAAAATATATTTTGCCTTTAGCCGAACCAGTCAATCGGAAAGTTGTTCTAGTCAGTTACTAAATTTATTTCCAGGTAGCTAGGCTATTCACATAAAAAGCGATATATAAACATAATAATATTTGCATTTGATACACACTCACTGGATATGCAAACAAGACCGGCTTTTGGTAACCAACTCTGAAGCTTTCGACCCGAAACCGAATAGAATAATGAAACCCGGTCTGGTCAGAACCCGATATATATCTCACATCCAGCAAGAACCCTAATTCAAATAATTATATAGCACTGATTGTATGTTTTGTGGAAAACCCGGTTTAGACTTCATATGATATGCAGTATGGTCAATGGTAATGGTATCAATCATTAGTACCTTCAGATGAAAAAGTGAACTACCCACTTCTTGGGCTGCCTTGGCCTTAAACCTTAAAATGACACAGTATAAACGCATAAAAATAGTTTGGAAATGAAATAATTGAAGCTAACAAAAATTAATCAACCAAACCTAAAGATTGCATTTAATAAGTAAGGCCAAATTTGGAGACGGGTGGAATAGTTTCTAAGCCCCCTCGTAACCAAATCAGCGCCCTCCGAGAAGACTGTGGGCCTTGGCTGTTTTTTAGAGGTCGGAGGACTTGACTTTAGCAAAATCAGTACTTTTTTTTCTTTTTTCCTCTTTTCGAGGCCCATAATTTTATCGGCCGCCTTCGGCGACCGACATATTCAAAAAAAATTCTCTGCGCCCTCCCTCCTCGCTAGCGCCCTCGTAGCGTCGTTACTAGGACACTGAAAGTATTCCACCCGTGCTTGGAGTCGATGTGGAACGACGTCCACATACAGACACACTAAATAGTGAAAAGCATAAAACCCTTACAAATTCGGTCGTAATAAATTAACATTTGAAAACTGAATAAAAAATGAATCTTCATTACAGAAATTGACCATTTTTACTTAGATTATTATAAACTTTCATGCCATCCCATTAAAAACGAACCAAGTTGACAAAAATTGCAAAAAATTAGATACCCCTGGCGGGAATTGAAACCGCAATCTCCTGATTGCTCCTATGAAGGAGTCAGGCGCCCTTCCACTAGACCACAGGGGCACCCTTCATAATTTACTATCAATTATTTTAATCAATCCGCAAGACTGCTATGAATTATTATTTCGGCTGGATAAAACAACGACACAAGACATGCCTCACACCTTTGACACTAGATTGCACTACAACTTCGGTGAGCTTGTGGAAGCTGGACAAGTCTCTTTAGGCCACGGCCCTGTAAGGCCACGTTAAGGTGACAGAATTTTTGGATGTATATGTGGAGGTCCTGGCCCTGGCTCCCACTCTTTCGACATGGAAAAATAACCCGACATCATCTGTACAAGGATATTGACAGGAAATGAGTTTAGACTAGAGACGCGCTTACTAAAGATTTTAGTAAACTAAAGTTACTAATTAGTAAAACTGAATAACTAGCTTACTATCACAGTTAGGAGAAAATGAGTTTCACCAACGTTTAGCCATGCCCGAAGTTTAGACTTGGGGCAAACTTTATCGTACAGTTATTTAAGTGTTTTATGTTCATGTTGAAAAATATTTTAGATAAGTCAAATTTTACACTGCTTGTTTTGTAAATTTAGTTTGAATTACAAACTACCTCCACCGCAAGGTTCATCTGCGATGAATGAAACAATGTGAGATAATAATATTATATACATTAATTTATAATGCAGTCAGACAAATGAATTGAAACAAATTTTTCAACATAAATTTGCAAATTTATGTATTTACCTAATAAAATTTACCCAAGGTTTATAGCCGTTTCCTGTCAATATCCTTGTAAAGATGAAGTCGGGTTGTTTTTCCATGTACAAAGAGTGAATAAAAAGTTAATCTTCATTAGATGGTATTTTACAACTTTTAGTTAGATTATTCTAAACAAATTTCATGCGATCCCATTAAAAACGAACCAAGTTGACTAAAAATTGCAAAATAATTAGCTACCTCTGGCGGGACTTGAACCCGCAATCTCCTGATTAGGAGTCAGGCGCCTATCCATTAGGCCACAGGGGCCTCCTGAAGGCAATGACCTCTTTTATTTTAAGAAATCGTCAAAACTGTTATGAATTATTATTTTCATGAAACAATATATAGTAAGACCGGTGTATCTAGCTACAACACTTACAACATGAGTGGGCATCACCTTGCATGTAAAAAGTAATATCTGGGTACAACACTCAATACATGGCATGGACTAATTGTACAGCAATTGTTACTAATGATGATTATTTATTACTTTTTACATACAAGGGTATTTCCACTCATGTATTAAGTGTTGTAGCTAGATACAATTTCTTACTGTATATATTCCAACAATGTCAAAAATATTCGAAAAATCATTCAAAAAAGAATTATGAAACATCTTGGAAAAGACACGTTGTTAGAAAATCAATATGGGTTTCGTAAGAAACGATCAACATGTTCGGCAATAACTGTGTTTCTTGAGTTTAGATGATTTCAAGAATTTAGATGTAAGGTGTGGTCATGTTATAGCTGTTTATGTAGATTTTCGAAAATGTTTTGACTCCATCGTCATTTCAATTTTATTAAATAAATTGAAAGAACATTTAAAGTTAGAGTCATATCTATTGAGAATAATTTGTGATTACTTTCGTGGCAGAAATTTTAGTATTTCTTTGGGAACATTCAAATCTGTACAGTACAACTTAAATCGTGGTGTTCCTCAAGGCTCAGTGTTAAGTAGTTTACTATTTATTATGTATGTAAATGACATAAATGTATCAATTATTGAAATGTTTTTACTATTTGCTGACGATTTGGTCATATGTATTGCTAAAGAAACAATGTTAAAATCAATAATGGCTATGCAAAATGTATTAAATAGTTTAAGCAATTGGTGCACGGCCAATGGTCTTACAATTAGTTTAGAAAAAACTAAATATATGATATTTCATAAGTCAATTGGAACAAAGATTCCATCTTTACCAGATTTGTACATTTATGGTTCTGTTATTGAAAAAGTAAATGTTTTTAAGTATCTAGGGGTTTGCATAGATGAGAATATTAATTTTAATGCTCACTATGAACATGTAATGAAGAAATTGTCTCAGGTAAAAGGAGTATTGTTACATTTTAGAAAATTTGTTACATTTCGAGTGTTTTGCATTAAGATAAAAACTTATGCATTAACAGTAATTGACTATTGTATGATCAACTGGTGTGTTGTTTGTAAATCAAAACTAGAAAAGTTAGATAATTTACTTTTAAGTATGATAAGACTATACCCATCAAGTAAATGTTATAATGATGATGATCTATTGGAAAATGCAGGAATACTTCGATGTAAAGAGAGACTGAACTTTCACATTTTAAATAAATCACATAAATCTATTTTATATCCCCCAGGTATAAGAGATTTAAGTGACATGTATCAATTCACTCAACATTCTCGTGAATCTATACATGAAGGGAATCTAATAATTCCAAAATATAATACGATGAGGGTTTTATGAAATTTAGATTTAAGCTGCTGACATATTTCGCCGCGTTATATTCGTCGCAGGGTTTAAGAACCGTAGAGGAGGAAACGCGCACGCATATAAAAAACAACATTACAGTTTACCTTTCATTTACCGTTCCCTCCTCTATTTATGACCATTTCGGTACTTTTTCATAAAGTTGTGGTTTTAGCATTTGCGCTGTGCCCGTTTCAACTTTTTTATTGATCAGTCTGATTGATACATTTATTAGGCTACTGATGCAACAATAAAAAAGGTGAAACGGGCACGGCGCAAAGGTCATTTT
>JABASD010002293.1:0-28271 GCA_019776165.1 Pogonognathellus flavescens
TGAATGGGAAAATAAACCACTTATTCCGTAGGGGGAGGTAGCTGCAGCTATCGAATACTAAACGTGAGAATACGGTAGCAAGAGATATTATCGTCTTAAAAGTTTTTGCGTGCTGTTACTACTATTACCATTGTCTTTCTACTGTTGAAAAACTGTTTTACTTATTATCATGGTTTAAAGTGTGGATTTCATTTTGGGTAATTGGGTACATAATACCCATTCAGTATTCTATATAGGTTTGTATTGTGGAGATAAGTGGATGATTCGTGAATTTCTTGAGTCGTGCACAGAATGACAAACAAAGCAATTTAAGGCCAGCATTATGACGCGAAAGAAACGAGACGGTGACGGCAATGGTAATTCATACACAAAGATACGTCGTTAGTCAGTTAGGTAGTCAGTTGGATTAGAGCAAAAGTGGCTCAATTACATGCTGAAAGTGCAAGTCTCGACATACGTAGAAATCAGCCAAGTGTGCATCTCTGTGCACTCACCTCTCAGGCACTCACATACTCAGCTAATCGAGATTATAACACTCCTCTATATTCTCAAACTCAAGTTTTAGTTTTTATTCGCAAAACAATGCTGCTTTAATTCGATTTGTGTCCCATGAAATTACTACAACACCCTGGTGTCGTTTTCATTGGAATAAGTCATGGCATAGATGGTCTGCCAGGACAAGTGGACAGCATCTTCAGAAAGTTGTTTCATGGTCCCCCTGGCCCCTGGGGATCAATTGACCTTGTAAAAAGTCTGAACAGACTCTTTAAATTCAGGATTTAATTACTTTCTCGTTTTTCCTAATTCGGGACTTTAACATATTTTCAAAGATTTGGTTGACATTTTTATACAATGTAACCAATACATGGTAAAATGTGCCACAACAATTTCAAAGCGCTGGGGACTATGTCATCGTCTGAAATTGAAATTAAAATGCCCAATATAAGTCAACAGCTGCCCCAGGATATAGAAATAGAAGCTATACTTAACTTAATAAGTTATAATGATGTGTGAAGCAAGTGTGTTGCTAAGTCTAAGGGGAAAATTAATAACAGCATTTACTTAAAGAGTTAAAAATTCTTTAAAATTGTATATACTTATTTCTGGTCAAATACAGCCAAATTGTTAAATTACATATCTACCTTCCATTGCATATTACAATGTATATGTAATTTGCGCAAAGGCGAATAGGGCGAAGAACAAACCCTACTTTACAAAACAGAAAGTAATAGTAAAATTAAGTTATAAGTACTTATAAGCATTAAGTTTTTAAACTGCGGACTCTATTCTATCATATGGTTAGTCATAACATTTACCAAAGTATTTATGTTGGCTTTAAACGAATTAAAGTTTTCAAAAAGGCAGCTACAACATGATAAAATGCAACCAAGTATGTAAATACTAAAAACAATTGACAAATTCTCTAGTTTAAAAGGTTTCTTTTTATAAACAATCATCTGAGCTAGTTGATTCAATTGTTTATAAACTGGAGATTGTTTTTCCAAGTTCATACTTGCTATTCCAATTTTCTGGTATTCTGAAAGTATATCAGCCTCCCATTTTTTAATGATTCCTGTAGCATAGTAGTTTGTAGCGATGAAACTAAAGGAATCTGTAAAGATTGAATTTTTTTGTAGTCCTATAGATACCCAAGTGTCTAGGACAGAATCTTGGGGTGTAAACATTGGATTTAATCCTTTCATTAGTGTCAAATTCTTGGCAATGTTCTGGGCCAATGATGAGTGCCAGCCGATACACACGGCAAGTTTCTTCTGAAATGCTTGCTGCACACAATTAGAAGGTTCCTTTTCAATGATGAGTCGTTTTCTCAAACTCTTTACAAGAGGGTTTTCACTCGTGTTGAAAAATTGAAATCCAATGATACCAGAAATATCAAAGTGGATATCCACGTTTGTTTGTTCATACAGTTGTAAAAAATCTGATGGTTTTTTTTCTGCTTGAGGAAATGAAAGGAAAGATGCCAAATTAGATTTATAACCTGTTCCGATTATGAGAACAAAACTCATCCAAAGAAGCGTGATATTTTCGCTTCCTCTTGGGATGGAAATGGGTCGTTCCAATATCAAGGAGAAAGTAATTAACATCGCACTTTGAATCGAAGAGATCTTTAGTAATATTTTTGAAAATCCGTAAAATAACAAAGTGAAAGTTACAAATGTTATAAAAATCAGTACCCATACTGTTCTTTGATACGGAGTTAATAATGCAATTCGACCGATGTAAACTTGCGGTCGAGATGATGTGAAAGTTAAATGAGCTGTTCCGAAAGAACTAGTGAAATCAATGAGTCCATTTCGAGCAAAAGTATTTGCAACAACTATTGCGATATCGGATCTCTGATGGTAAACATCTCCGAGAAGCCCATTCCATGAACCATTGACAAGTTTTTGACCCGTTGATTTTCCATAAGGTGTGTCGATTTCAAATGTAAAGTTAAAGCGGTGAGATGAATGGTAGATTATGTTGTAATTGAGACCTCCGATTTTTACGGATCCATCCTGTTGATATGTTGAAAATATATAGGGAGAAAATTGAGTTCCCGATATTTTAAAATGGTGTCCATATAAATTTATTTTCTCGGAATGGTTTTCCGGGTACCTAATAATTTTTTGAGAAATTGTTGCGATTCCAGTTTTCTTGGCAAGATCATCTATAAATTGATTTGTAAATAATTTTTTTATATCTATGACGTATTCACGAATGAAAATGAAATGATCCTTTCTTTTATTTCCAAAGTATTTGATGTTTTCCAAAGAAAGATTAGTAACTTTTGTGACGTCAATTATTATCACAGATGAATGGGTCCAACGGTTTATCTGAGGTTCATGGTTAGTCGATGTTCTGAAATTAGTTGTTTGTAGTTGAAGTGGAAATAGGTATGTAAAATGGTGAAACCATTCGATGGTGCAATAATCATCTTCAAATTTTGATGTTATTAGTCGAATTGTTTTAGAATTGTCCAGAGAATCAAAAAATTCGCCCACAAAATTGTTATTCACTTCCATTGGCCTACATGTTTCAGTAAGGTATATTGAAACAAAAGACAAAAGAAGTATATTCATTGTACAATTAAAATGTGCTTATCATGGTCATCTACAAACTTCCATGGACTCTGGTAGAGCTACAGGTTCCTCGGTTCCTCTATGGTAGAAAAGTATAATATTAATTTTTACATACTTATACACAGACTGTTTATTTTTAAAACTGTTAGTGAGCAGACTATAAAGTAAACTAAGTAAGTATACTTAACCTTAACATTGTTCCTGAAAGAAAAGTTTACTTTGGTCAGTTACGTAATACCTGGTCTCGTATAAATACAAGGTTATCATTACGAAACTTAGTAATCACTCAGCCTTAATGGATTTTTCTTTGGAATTTGTCAGCAACGCAAATAAAGTTGACTGAGACCATATATAATTATGTGGTAACACAAAGAGACTATGAATGGTTTTTTAAACAACCTGAGTAAAATTGATAGTCTTTATGGTTTAATTATGATAGTTATGAATGATATGTGTTACGTATATAGGTTTGGTATACCAGTATTACAAATAAGCACATAGTGTTTTCAATTTTCATGAATAATAACCTATTACTTAGAAGCAAAGCTCAATAATAGGTACTATGTTTCTCTCTTACAATATTGTGTTACCTATATACTATGCTTTAAACTTAACATCATAAGCATTAACTATCATGAACATGTCTCAGAAGAACCACTCCCTTTAGTGTGGATTTCTTCTAGCTTATGAAGAACTTGAAAAATGCCACTAGAACTAGCTATTATTATAACTACTATCTTGTTATGAATATTAGGAAACAATTAAATATTTCGACAAAATACAACGCTTAATACCTTCTACTGTAATAACCTTTAAGGTGAACGAACACTGTTGGAAGCAATGATTGATGATGGGTTAATTGATTTCAAAAGTGGGCAGTATATGACACTTGGCTTGACACCCGTCCCGTTAAAACGAATCCCAACTTACAAACGTAGCTTATATATATATACATCACATGTATAACTACTATGGTATAATATCGATAGAATTACACATATCGATAGTATTAAATTTGTTGGACTGACAAGACATAATACCGTTAATCAATCTAGTTAATCCAATTAGACCAATATAACTACATACACTCTGTAAACTGTGATAGACGTTTGCTTAAAATGTACGAAATGCCAATGTATGCAAAGAAAAATATTTGAAGTCCCGATAATTGCATATAAGACTTCTGCATAAAATCGAAGTGGAATAATTAAGGAAAGTTACTTTAACAAGCTGATGGATTACATAATATCAATCATTTAAAACCTGGGTGTTCAAGTTCACTCAAAAATATAAGGAAAAGGGGAGGACACATGAACTACAGATTAAAAAGTCACAATTTTGTTATGATTTCATTAATTTATTTATATTTTTGATTTTTGTTGTCATACAGCACATAATGAACTAAACTGGACTCGTGAATTCCTCTTCATATGAACAAAACATGTTAAATACCATATAAAAGTTACTTTATATTGTTATTGCATTGATTAGGTAGTTATTGCTTTAAAACGCTTCCTTGCACACGCAGTCATATCATAATTTCCATTCATTCTTACTCTGTTACAGAAAATAATGAAAATCATTGTCGAAAACAACGTTTTCCAAATGTACTCTCTTACTCTCTTACTTACTTTATAACTACTATGTACAATACATGATATACGATGAGCAAATAAATTATGTCTCTTCATTACTATAATTTGTGTCTCTACTAAACAACTCTTGCAGTTGCAGCTAACCAAACATCCTAAGTACGAACAGATACAATATAAAATATAACTGTATACATAGCTATACAATTATACCAACAATTGCGAACTTGCTTAATTAATAATGATATTAAATATTATTAGTACAATCAATTACTATGTTCATATTAAAGAGTTATTACAATACGCAACAAGAACATAATAATCATATAATATTTCGTAAATTGCTAATTAAATCTACATACATTTATATAGTAAGTACAAATTGTTACAAGATGCAAGTCTATTTCAATAATTAATTACCTATGGACAAAAGCTAGAATTGTTTATCTCCTACTCTCGTAATCAGGTTCTTGAACATAATAAGGCAAAGAAGTGAACAACTGTTGCTGTCTAATGGAGCTAGGACCCATAGCATTGTAACTTGCATTGTAAGCCGCTGGATTTCCCATCGTCATTGTGTAGCCCCCCGGTGCACCCTGAATTGCATAAATTCCACTTCCATTAAAGTTGGCTGGAAGACTTGGATAGCCTTGCATGACTTTTCCATTACTTCTTAACGTTGCGTTGTAATTCATCATTTGTGCAGCCATCATTTGCTGAGCAGCGGTAGATTTATGGGGACACGTACATTTTGATCCGGAGTAGCCACCGTTAGGTCCGCAACTGACCACACTGGGAGCAGTCGCGGGATAGTCGGTGGATGAAGAATTCGTGAGACGCACAAAGCAGACGATGATAAAGATGAATAAAACTATAAGTCCGACGACGCCTCCTACGATGCCGATGATAAGATTGTCCATGTTGTTTATGTCTTGAGCTTTGAGCTTTGTTTTAGAATTTCCTGAGTCTTGTACTTTATTGTTACCAGTTTTTATAATTGGTCGATTATCGTCAGAAGACTTTGTACGTGCTGTCGTAGACGGAGGTAGGGACCAAATGATATCATCCTGAGTGGTGGTCGTGGTGCTGATCGTGGATGGAATTGGTGGAGGAGTGGTACTAGAACCAGACTCACAGACAAGATCATCAAGTCTTAAATCCAGGACGCTAGCTCCTTCTAAAGCTTTAGGCCCAGAGCATATAACATTGCTCTCGACGGATTGTAAATATTTTACAAGATTTGCAGCGTTACAGTCGCAAATGGGACTTAGACCTTGAAGTTTAATGTTTTGCGAAAGGAAAGGAGGGCTAAGATTCGTTATTTTTGAACCTTTTAAATCTAGAATTATGTTACTAGACATTGGCACTGGTACTAAAATTGAAGGAAGGAGACTTAAAGATGTGTTTATAAGCGATATGCTCACACTTGGTGAAGTTAAACCTGAAATTAAATTAATAGAATTTATTTCATGTAACTGTTTACTTTTAGAAAATAGAAAACATGTAAATGTTTCATAATGTATTTTAAGATTTACCTGCAAAAGCTCCTGTGGAAATGGAACGGACTCTGCGACCTCTTAAACCAATCTTTTTAACCCTTGCGTTAAGCCCTGGATGTATTTGATCGACTATTTGGTGATCTTTGACTTCAAAATCAAAGTTCTCTAAGTAATTTAGATTTGTGAGTAATCCTCGAATATCAAGATATCCAAGTTTAGGAAGATTGTATAGTTCGAGTGTCTTGAGATTCTTCAAGTTTAGAGCTGTTTTTTCTACTTTGAGTACTGAGTCAAGATCATTTAGTTTCAATTCTTCCAAGCCTTGAGGAAAATGATTGCCACTGATGAGTCCCAAGGGATTTCTGGTTAAATCAAGATTTTTCAAACTTGCTGGAAATACAGAATCCAAAGTGAAGAATTGGTTACTGGCCAAGGATAATGTCCCAAGTAAAGTGGTCCGCTTGAAAACTGATTCGTCAAAACCACGAATGGAATTTCCAGAAAGATTGAGCGAGCGTAAAAATGGCATTTCGAGTACAGGAAGCGTTTTTAATGAACAATTGGAGAGACTGAGAGTACGAACTGTTTTAGGTTCGTTCAAAATGTTTCTCAGTGAGTTTTCATTGATTGGATTTTTACTCAAGTCTAAATGTTTTACGTTTACAAGTATATTGAGGTTTTGTGGAACTTCTGTGATTTTATTGTCAGACATATCTAGACTCTCCAAGAAAAAGTATTGCTTCTGCAGCGCTTCGTGTGGAATCGTTTGGAAAGCATTTTTGCTTAAATTAATTTTCTGTAGTTTTTGAACATGATTTCGGTCAAACACATTTGGAGGTAAGTAAGAGAGATAATTGTTGGAAACATCCAGTTGCAAACGAAGAAGTCCCTGTAAATTGAAAAGCAATGATACATTAACACACAAAACACATGAATCTTATGACATTATGCAAATAAAATTTAATAAGCTTACATGAAAAATATTTGAATCAACACTTTCGAGCTTATTTCCGGAGAAGTTGATCATTTGTAATTGCGTAGAATTCAAGAATGCGTTTTGAATAATAAATTCAATAGAGTTGCCACTTAAATCCAAGTGTCTCAAATGGGGAAAATTGGAGAAGTTCATTTCATTTAAGTTCTTGATTTGGTTTTGTGAAAGTCCAATGTATCTTAGCTGTTTACATGGTTTAAGGAATTCGGTGGGAAAGAATGTAAATCTATTGGAGTTGAGGTCTAAATTCCATAACTGTCCGAAATTTTCAAAACTATTTGGATACACATACGATATCTGATTGTCTTTTAAATTTAAAGCTTTTAATCTGTTAAAGCTACCTGTGAATCCTTTAAAGGAATTCAGTTTATTATTCTTCAAGTTGATTGATACAAGATTAGTTGTGTTTTTAAATGTATCAGGTCTCAAGTTACTGATTTGATTGTTGCTTAGGTCTAAAGATCTCAAGTTCTCCATATTTTCAATTACTCCTATTTCTTTGACTAAATTCTTTGAAAAATTTATTTCCTCCAGTTGAAGCAAGTTTCCAAACTTTGGTAAATATTCTATTTTGTTTCCAGATAGGTCTAACTTGGCTAAACTCTCCAATCCGTCAAATGAGTTAGCATAGAATGCATGAATCATATTAGAACTTAAGTCTAATTCAACGAGGCTGCTTAAAAGAACGAAATTATGCTGTAATAACGTATTGACTTGATTACTAGCAAGATTTAACACTTCCAAGTTAGGAAGTTGGAATCTTGGGATGCTTTTTAAATTATTAAGGCCTAAATTTAATTCTGTAATTGCAATAGGAAGAGCAACTTCATCTAAATTCTCAATAAGATTTCCATGCAAGTTCAAGTAATTTAGCTGAGGAAAATTGGAAAAGGTTTCAGAGGGAATTTCCCTGATTAAATTATTAGAAATGCTGAGCTTAGTCAAGTTATGAATTTTCATTGGAGTTAAAGCGGAGATTCTGTTGTAATCTAAGGTCAAGGAAGTCAGAGATATCAAAGGGTCAAGGGCAGAACTGGGGAAGGTAAGCAAGTTGTTATCCATCAAGTTTATCTTCCGAATATTTGGCAGTCCCTCGAAAACAGTTGATGGCAACTGAAACATTTTAATCACACAGATTATTGCATTATTCATCGAAAAACATCAGATACAAGTTCACGGTGCAACTAAATCCTACTAAATATTATTTCAGATGAAAATATTGGATTATCATTGCCAGGGCCAGACCTGTATTCATGTAATACTTAGATAGTCAAAACCTGCTCATTAAACCTAGTCTGCGAACTCATTACAATAACAATGTAATGCAACACAAAACACGACCTTAGAGATTTCATATACGAACATGCATGCAATGAATACTAATCAACTGGTTCTAATAGATGTTCCTACCGTTCGAAGTTGATTGACTCCTAAATTGATCTCTTTGAGTCTTGTCAGTCCACTGAAGAATCCACGAGGTATTTCGCTCAATCTATTACGACTGAGATCCAAATACTCCAATGAATTGAACGTTTTCATACTAGTTCCTTCAAGGTTTTGCAACAGATTTGCTGAAAGTCGAAGCACTCTTAGAGTAGGAAGAACTTTTAATGCTGTAACCGGGATTTGCGTGAGAAAATTGTTAGACAGATCTATTTCTTCAATAGATGCTAAACCTATAATCAAAAATGAAATAGAAACATCAATCATACTCATTCTTCATTACCTTTATACAAATAAATCAAGGACAGATTAAAATTACTCTCTAAAATACCTGAAAGAGAATCACTATTCAATCTTTGAATTCTATTCCAAGACAAGTCCAAGACCTTGAGACTTGACAATCCTCGAAAAGCATTTCCATGAATTTGTAAAATTTTGTTGAGACTTCCATTTAAGAAAAGCAGCGACGCGGCTTGAGCAAAGTCGTCGGGGCGGAGTTCATCTAATCATCATTCAAATTATATCATTAATTTTTATCACGCATACGTAATTTAGTCATAACATTTCACTACTGGGAATATTTGCCCTCAGAGCTTGAAGAGGATCAATTACATGAACGGTTTGATTTATTACCGATTTCATTGTCACTTAGATCCAAAATTCTTAATGCATTGGGTCCTTTGAAAGAAGTTGCAGGTACAGTTTTCAATTCATTTTTATCCAAATACAATTCCTTGAAGAAGAACAAGCAAAGATACATCCACAATTAGTAAAATTCGACCTGCTTCGTGTAATTTGATGCAAAGGTAATAATTATTATAGCATTAGTAGGCATTTAGTACACATTTAGAAATGCGGTTTACCCCTCAAGTACTACGGTACCTAATGCAGCGTTTTAAATTGCTTTGTACACACGTAATTTTTTACATGCTTCATTTAAGTTCACCACTGCTAACTACCAAATTACATTCTTTCTATTGTTTAGAAAGGGAATCTTTGCAAATTACAGAGTTCGATCGTTTACAATTTATAAATAGAATATCGTTTTCACTTGAATGCGGTCAACACTTTATAAATCGGTATGCTATCTGCTGCTGCTGCATGTGTAGTTGTTGTAATTGCAATGTTGTAAAGGAATTGCTCTATTAATCCCCTAATACCTAATTACCATTATATTATGTTTTTTCATAGTGAATCTTTGATAAAGTATGTAGAGCGATCTCAATCTTCTGCTGTAATTTTACTTGTACTCTGCTATTCACATTTTTGCCTTGTGGCGAATACTTTGCTGTGTATCTCTTTCCTTTGACATTCATCTATGCCATGCTTGCTCTAACAGAAAAAGAGCAGTAGCATTTTATAGCCAAAGCTTTGTTGCTAACTAACAAGGGATGTACATAAAGCTAAGCTACGACTACTATAAGTTTAACTAACAATGAATACCTAAGAATTCGCATACAATACTTAAGATCAACTAACTATTTATACTAACTATAGTACACGTCTTAGATCTTTCATTCTTCCGCAGCTGCAATGGTAAAACTATACACAGCTGTGCAAATATTATACCAACAGCAGCAAACTACATTACGATAGAGCTTTGATGTGTATATCGAATTCTCGATCCATTTCAACAGATTTATTGTGCAAATTCATTTCACTACTTCTACAAATCACTAATAGCATTTTGCTGTTTATGTGCTTCCAAGGAATGAAAGAAAAAGTTTTTTAATGGTCAATTTGTTAATTCCTCTTGATAGCACAGAGATGAAAGATTGGCCAAGACAAATGAAATAGAATCTGCTAAGTCATGTCTGCAAACAATTTTTGAGAAAGACAGATAAAGCTATTATTTGATTTTACCATCATTTATCTGTCACTTATCGCCATTTAAAGCAGACTGTTAATATCTTACTTGACATTCGGTAGCTATACACAAATCAACGCAATTTTTATTTATGCCAGAAGTATATACCTACCTACACACAGAAATGAATTACGTAAGATTAAAAAGTGAGGTTATTGTTGTAAGAAAATTAAGTAAACTCTAATCTTTGAATAATGATACGTATTGCTAGAACTTTTACTACTACCTATATAAATAGTACATGACAGAAGGTACGTTGGAGTTTGTTCATGCCTCACCTGTAAGCTAAGACAGCCTTCAAGAATTCCTCCATCAATGTGAGACAATAAATTATGTCCTAGACTGAGACTTTTGAGTCGTGGCAATTTCTTGAATTCACTCGTGCTGAAAATTGGATTTAATTGGTCACCCAAAAGATTATGACTCAAGTCGAGCACCTCCAATGTTTCTGAAAGCCCTTCAAGGGATTTCTCTGTCAGACGTCGCAACCAATTGTGCGACAAGTCCAAAATTTGTAAAGGAGCTCCACTTGCGACTAGAGCCTGCAGGCGAACATACACATAGAGATACAAAAGAATTCCCACAATCATTACACACTCATTAAATTAAATTTTCCACCTTGAGGCTTCTTAAATTATTTTATGTGAATATTTTATGAGCACCTGTGGAGGTATATTCTGATTTGATATGTATCTATGGGAGAATGAGACGATGGGTTGTCTAAATGGAAGATTTGGGAAATCTTGAGCGAATGCAACATTATCACAGTTTACTTTCATTGTGTCCTCGTCTGTTACGGAGCAAAGACAGTTGGGTAATGTAGATATTTGCTTGTACTCTTTGCAAGACACCCATTCTTCATCCGGAATTTCCACGTTGCCTCTCTGCGCACAAAATGCCAAAAGAACATAAATTAGATATCGTTCCTATTCAAGTCAATCAAATAATAACGTTATGTACTCGAATTGCTTTTCTATTCCATGTATTTGTATAAATCGAGACAACCATCTCTAATGTGCTCATCTCGTCTCATTGTATTGATAATTGGTCGTGGGTTGACGATTGTGTCATTGTGACAGAAATAAGAATTATGACAGCACAATACAATGTAGGTATCTTTATTTATACAATCCATGTTTGCAATTTTTGTCATTAGGGTCGTTATATTCTCCTTAGCATAATAATAACAATACTATCGTTATGTATGACATTTTTTACATAGGTACGTTGAGATTTTAAGTTTTACATAGACATACCGTTGAGTGGACATGAATGGTGAGAAAGAGAAAAACGCCAGCAGTAAACAAGAACAGTCTTTCCATTTTCTCGTTCGATCTGCAAGAAAATAAATAATTTTTAATGTTTTTTATGTTGCACATTTGTTTTAGTATTGTGTTCTACCATTAATAATCGGAAAAGTTTTTTATCGGGCCATTAATCTTATTGATATCTATTGAAACCATCAGTTTGTTGATACATTTCCAACGACACTGCAAAGAGATGTCATAAATTGATTTTTTGCAACGTAATGGTTCATTAATGTGATTGATTGCAATTTACAGTGTGTTGACACCATTAAAATGGCAACTTTCGTCTACAAAAACGTTTCTGTGCTGAACAAAATTACAATTGTCAAAGGTAGAGCAAGCTTGTTACTACCACTCACACTCCGGCAAGTACAGAAATTTTGCTTTTAACAAACTACACCAATCCTGTGCCTAGAACAACAATGACAATCTTTTTTCTAGACTTTAATAGCTTGGTGGACTTTTGTATTTAGGTTCAATGGTTCAAAAGTGAACACACCTCTATTCTATCTGTAAAATCCAATCTCACTTTAATAATAATGTTATTGTATGTAACATGTACACAGACAATTTTAATCTGAATGTGTGTGTGTGTGTTTGTGTATGTGGCAAAAGGAAAAATTATATTGTAAAATTGCATTGATCATAATGTAATTTAAATGCAAGCAATTTTCTCATATAGAGGAAATAAATGGCACTAACACACAATTACATCCAATAAGCGCCCTTAATAAACGAATATCGAGTTTCTTATCAATGCAGTAATACTGAAACCACGTTATAAAAATGACATTCGTTTCTACAGACAAAAAAAGTATTGAGGTAGCAGATGAAAGTTATCATTAAGTTCGTAATACTTTGTAGTATTGTAACAAATAAAGCGAATAATTGCCGAGAAGAACAGGTGTGTTCTTCCACTTTATATATATTGGTGCTACCAATCGCATCTGTAAATCAACTTCATCAGGATTTCATCAACAGATCTTAATCCTTTATAAGCTTATCCGCTCATCAGTTCATCTACATACCAAGAAGTATCCAATTAACTATTCTTTAAGTAGGAAGGCAAACGATAGCATTTTACGATGCTCCGTATCGATTATTTACAACTAATGAATCTCCACTACCTACGTAAACAATTAAACCATCTTAAATAGTAATACCTACACCTACAGCATCTATACGATATATATATTATACTTCATATATTTTACGTACAACTGTCTACATATAGAAAATACTCATATAATATCTATAAAATCTTTACAACAGCAAACAAACTAAAAGCCAGAAAGTGTAATAAGAAATGGGCTTAGGTAGGTATAAGATGATACATGTACCGATGTACACAAACATATATAAGAAGCATGCAGAAATAACAACAATACAATTTTTAGCTAAATGAATCCACACAAAAGGAAGGTGCGCAGTGGAACACAAGCTGTGAAGACAGTAAGTACATTTACATCTGATAAGATTTGCAACAATGCAAACTGCAATACCACACTGCTACTTTTTGCATGCAACAAGAACAAAGTCAATAGTCATGTCTTTATTTCCTTCGTTCGCACACAGTTCATTCAGACATGGATAAGGATAGCTTTGACTTCTACCATTTCAATGCTACTATTTATTTATCAGAATTGGTTGTTTATTTACAATGTATACACTTGTAAGAACATTTCTAGGCCTTAGACAAACATAAAAATACACCTGTGCCTAACTTGATACAATGCAAACACAAAAATGAACTCGTAATGTAAACATATATGGGCTGTGTCAGTGTGTATTCCATTTCAGAATTTCTAGTCGAGTCATTCGCAGAACAATCCTCTTCTAGATGAGCTCGTGGAGAGAGACAGTTAAATCAATGACAAGCAAATCGTTAACAAACACACACACAGTGCAAATACTAATAAGTACACCATTTACCTACCACACAGAGCTATATATAAATATTATATGTAATGATATACCCAGATAGTTAATCCTATAAGACAATTATTAGTATTGGAATCAAAAGTTAGAAGTTAAAACATGATTCGTTCCTTAAGTAAAGTTTAGTTGGGGTTATTTTTTTAATGTAGACACAACGAAGTGGATTTGATTGGTCCTGTCTGCTGGTATGTTGAATTTAATGTGAGATTGAATTGAGGATATACATGTGTAATAAAAATACGTGTGTGTGAGTCTGTACGATAAGAAAGTATTATGAGGTAGGTTTTGCCTTGAATGCTGAAGCAAATCTTGCATACTCACTCAGAGACCGCACCAGACCATAAGTACTACATGAAACGCAAAGATATGCCATAGAGATGAGAGGGTCTCTCTGATTCTTAATGACTGGTCTTTCTGGCCGATATCATCATTACTGCATACTTGAATGTTTTGTGCATGATGATATGAGCTGTGTATGAACTATGCATGGACGATGAGTGTTCTGTATTTGTATGCATTTGCAGTTTTACATAGACAGAGCTGAATTTGAGTTGCGCCTATATATATATTACTACTTTACACATAGTTACTTGTTTGTGTGTTGTTTATATGGTTATGGTTGTGATTGCAAAGGGCAACAACTCGTGGTGCTGAATTTTGCATCGTTGTTGTATGGAGTTAGTAAAAGGATGCATGCAACATGTATTGCACGTACTACAACAATGCAGGAGTATCATGAAAATCTTTTAGAAAACAACATAGGACAACACACCTGTAAACTACTTTACTTACTTTTATCTTTGTACTATATAAGCTCAGTTAAACCCACACTTTAAATAAAGATAATGTGTGGTTTGTCTCAACTTGTTTGGTTAACATGAATGCAAGGTCTTTCAAACAGTCTTTGTGCGTGAAAATAAACCATTTAGTCGATTTAACCAAAATACATCTGAGCGTCTTAAGATCAGCGTATTATTATTCAATTTGACCAAGTCTAAAAGGCGTAACAACAAAAACTAACCTCACTTATTGAATGAATGACTGTAATTCGTAATAAACTCTTTTTAAGCAAATTGTTTCTTTGACACAATTCATTGGTATGGTGCATGAGGTGAACCCTGAGACGTAAGTAAATGCGACTATGGTTAAAGTTCCCATTTTTACGCACTATTCGCGTGTGTCGTATCGAATCCTGTCATACTTACGTTTTTTGTGTCAAAATGTACAAATTGTCAAATGCATAGCTTATGTATATCTATCCTATACCATATAAGTTGAATTAGACGTAGTAAAATTCCAACATTTATAATCTTATTGGGTTTTAGGCCTTTAGGCTTTTAGAGTTTATAAATCCGTTGAGAGGGATGTAAATTTTTTGCTATCTAGTGGATTTTTACCATTCAAATTGAACCTTAGTTATTGTTACACTGCCTATATGCCTTAAATTAGCACAAATTAAATAGGTTATCGTATTAGCCATGCACAATCAATTACTACCCTAACGCAAGAAAGATTGATCATTCTCTTTTGACAGTTAATGAAATGAAAATGAATAGGTAAAGGATTGTTTGACAATCATTACAAATAATTGTGTGTGTACTGATACCAAGTATTGTTGATTCTGGGATTAGTTCTTATTTGTAATCTGCACTACAGGTACCTACAGCAGAACATGTGTCAATTGAAATTGAGTTGAATTGAAATGAAGCTAAGAATGTACTTTGTTCTAATTGTGAGTGATAGCATTACTATTTCTAATAATAAAAGGCTCAGCACTCATTGTCAGATTTATTTCTGTACGCAAGTTACCCTAATGACTGTTAATACACACGCTGCTACTACGACAGAATGGATTTTTTGCTTATTGTTTGTGAAAGGATCGTTTAGAATGTTAATAATAGTGAATCGCAAAGTATTTAGCGTCTACGTACATAAGTATAGTTCTCTGTGTTCTTGAGGTGTTATATCAAAGCTACTGGTATAATGAGCTACTATAGACTACTGGTATAATGTGTACTGTACTGTAGCTATCTATACCTTTTATTATTACAGTAAATTATGTGTATATAAGACAACTAGTATGTGCAATGACTAATCGAATAGAATAATGTCTGGGAATCAAAGGAAGCCAAATGTTGTCTTGTAGCTTTTGGCTTCCATAGAAAATGAACTCTTATGATTTTTCCCATCGCATGAGAAATGTGTTACTGGAACGAGCGTTTAGTTGTAGAATGGTAGTAAAACGTATTACAATTGCATGTTCATTCAGTCTTTCTTGTGTTTACATTTTCGTTGTGAACATTAATACTACAAAGCGTGTAGTGGCAGGTATGTATACTTTGCCATCAACATGCAACAACACCAACAAAGTTCTCTGTGGAAATGGAAAGATACTATTAGAATGTATTGTATCAAATCGAAAGTAACTTGGAAGGAAAAACAAAAGGGAAGTGTGAACAATAGTCGTGGCAGTAGTAGACACAGATCCGATACTTTTATAATAAAATAATAATACGTTGCAAAAAGTATTAATGGGAAATAGTTTTTCTTTTACTTGCTGCTTTAAGAGGGAATAGCACAGAAGCATCATTGACTTGACTTGAAAGAGAATTTTTCTTGAATTGGCAGCAGATTTGAGAAAAGAAATGCTAGTAGGAATACAAAATGTAAAGCTGAGTGCAATGAGACTGCTACTGGGATGACTGACTTCACTAATGGTTGTAAACACAATCAAATAATTTTGAAAAGGAAAAGAGCTACTTAGCGATTCACACACATTTCTTACAAAGGAGCCGTCCCTTCCCTTTTGATTTCTCTTTTATACGGGAGACATGAAATAGGATGGTGTATGAAATGTGGCTGGGACTTTGTATTTATTATTATACGGATATACTTGTAAATTATCTGTCTGTCTGTGTAGGTACGTGAGATGAAAAAATTATGCGTGTACATAAATTAATGTGTTTCTTTCTTTACCGTTAGCACGGGGATGTTACTTGTATAAAAATAAATTGAATTCGCTACTTCCAATTGACTGCCTCAGGAGATTTGCAAATCTACACAAATAAAATGTCACGTAATGTAATATATAGTACTATCCCTAAACCGGTAGTTTCTCCGCTCAATTACTGATTGTCCACAATCAAAGCCCAAAAGTTACTTGTGTTGTTGACTTTTGATTAATGTCACTTTCCTTTAAAGTAGTTTCAAATTAATCCAATATGGAATTACTATAAATGCAAATCTAAAAGGGGAATGCAATGTGTTGTAATAAATGTACATTTTCATTCACAGTTCATTTTGTCTATTCAAATCAAATTCAATGGGTGAAATTAATGAACGTTTAGTTTCATTGTAACCACCAGCATGAATCTAAAATCCATTCATTGCTGGTGTGGCAGGCAAATTAGAATTGAAACGGTTTCTATTTCAGAACACCTGCCATTCCATTCCATCTCCGAGAATACCTAAAGAAAATTTCTACCCAATTTGACAAAACCAGATTTCTGAATGCGAAAATATTTCTATCACTCTCCGGTCTCAGTAAAATCTAACAAAATGAACATAATTTTATTCACAGTTGCTAAAAACTATCTGAATGGAAGTGCACTAGTTGTAATGCAGCGCAGAACCCACTGCTGTAAGTATCAAATTAACACGCTTTTTCAGTATGCACGAATTTTACTATGGTAAAATTTTCTGCAGTATGCCCAACAGACACTAACCTGGCATATGTGTGTGAATACTTACGACAAAAACATCAATGTCATGATTATGAAGCATGAATACAAAATTTTTACGATGTCCATAGCGATGTTTACTGTTTGCACAATGCCACAGCAAGTAAAAACGTTCAAGTGGCTTAAATTATTTGACACAACCGTCCAAATAACCTCATTAGCAAATTTAATAGCAATGAATGAGACTTGAAAATTGTGTGCTTTGGTAAAGCCGTAAAGGATTGTGTATACCTATCTGCTTCTGTCTGTAGGTACTTGTGAAAAGATGCCCATCAGCGTTTACAACATTAACAGCCCATTCAATTCACACTGCACTAAAAATTAAAATTCGTGACTATTACACAAAGATTCGTATGCCTATAACACTTTGCACTGTGTCAGTGTACGCTTCCGTAATAAAGGTATTGTAGTGCCAAAGTACATGTAATAATAATACCGTACAAGCAGTGCTTACATTTAGACTTATGTATAGTACCGACTTATTACAAAAATAACCTAAAATAGCTCTTTTTCATGTAATCATTGTACTTTCTGTAGTTTCTCTCTTCTTGCATCAGAAGATTGAAATAACAAAAAATCATCTTAAGGAAAACACAAGGCATGAGCATATAAAAGTCTTCCAAAGAATAAGGACAACCAATGTACATCACTTCGGCAGTGTTTTTTAATGAAAAGATGCTGAGAATTACACACATAGAATAGAACTCTAAAGCGTTTGCATGTCATACTATTGGTAAACCAACGCTTCACTTTATACTAACAGATAATCTTCCTTGTAAACAGGATTTTCTATTTTTCTTACATAGGTAAAGAAAGATAAGCTGAAAAACGAAACTCATTTCTGTGTTTATAAAAGTTTAGTACGTTTCATACAAAAAATGCATGTAAGAACTTTCATAATCATAGCAATTATTATTACAATTTCAGCTTTATCATTGAGTGACACTTACAATTGATCTTGTGTAAGCAAACTAATACTAATGTAAAAGCCATCGCACACGTACTCATCTTGAAATAAAAATTGCGTCAATACCAGTAAAAAATCTATACGAGTGTGTCATTCATTGTCAGCTCCTAGTTTTAAAATCACGCTACTTCAATAAAAAAATAAATTAAATTACCATAAATATTAAAGTACATTTTGTAGGTTCATAAGCAAAAAGCAAGGAACAGATTCAGAAGGCAATCGCATTTTTTGCGTGCACTGTGCATAGAAACAAAACGACTACCGCCTCGCCCATTCCTTCATGAGATAAATGGCTAACATTACAGAATGAAAATTAGGAATTAGTACGGTAATTACACTTTACTACATAATATGGTTTGAAACTGTGTCAGTCCACGCATGGTAGAAATTATATAAGCACACAACGTGCAAAAACACTTGAAATGAGAATACTTGAGAAATGAATGGAATGAAGACGAAATGAAATTGTTTATTGAGCTGTTAAAAAAATCGAGCTCATTGTGATCAAATGAGAGGGCGTAATTCTGTTATGTCACAGTCATGGCGTGATTCTTCAGTAGAGCCGCATATTACTATTGTAAACTGTAATCGTCAAAAACACAAATATATCAGTGCAATGTAATGTTTGCAGGCTATTGGAAAATGAAAATTACTCAGGCATTTGTAATAGATATTTTCTCTGCAGCTGCATGTATAGTATTATATCCTCACTTACTTGGATTATAATAATGTCATTCTCAATCCTATACTAAAGTGCCTGTATAATCCTAACCAACCAAATAGCACCAAATTATACATGACAAATACAAACTGAACCAGATAAATGTTTTTACAATGAACATTGCAGACTATGCACTTTTACATATTGGTGTAGGTATCCACAAGTACATACTAAAGCGAATTATTCTGTTGATTTGTTTGGCTTACAATATACCAAGCCTCATATACTGATAATAAATGCATTTACCTATGTATTTCAATGTAGTTCGTAAAACATTATATTATTTTATATTATTGCCTATGCGTGGTTGTATTATAATGCTCAATTGGTTTGTATCGTCGTTTCTACTTATAAGTAGTGCAGGTACAGAGTGGAACTGTTTTATATGATTTCTACGATTGCCACCGCAAAACAGACGAAAAGACAACAACTGCATGTAGGTAATTGACAGATCTATTGCAAATGTATCATTCTGTGGAGCAAAATTCGTATTTCTTATTGCGAAAGCGGTAAATCACATTAAAGTAGTTTAATGAACAGGGGAACCGTAGAGATGCGCCTGAAAAGGAAACCCACGGAAGCGTGAACTACGTTACCAGCAAAATTGCTTCTCCATCACAACTACCACAAACATTTTTATTTGCAGGAGTAGTGCATTAGAAGGCACACCTGCTTTGTAAAATACATCTCCTACAACTGCCCAGTGCTATTCATAAATAATTTTCACTTGCTCAAACTAAAGATGAAGCTATAAGTATCTGAAGTGTTCTGATCTCTGTGTGCTACCAAAGAGGAGGGTGGTTGAGATAGAATGGCTATGGCTATTATGTGGGGCTTTGCTTATTTGTGTATCTAAGTACTAAGTACATAGAGTGCCTTCTCATTCTCTTACGTTACATTACATACCATACTACCATAAATTGTGATGCATGTTATATTCGTGGCATTGCCATAACGGGATTAAGGAAAAAATACCTGGAATATGTTACTGAGATACTACTCGCAGCTTTACAAGCAAAACAACAGACTTTACAACTTAATACAATGCTCACAAAAATATTTTATTAGTGATACAGACTTCTGTTCGTTCTTACCAGGGCATAGGCATACCGTTTGTTCTCTGTTTATGCTCTCGTACTAAAAATAGTGTTAGCAATCCCATGCGAAAAATTACTGGCATTCACGTTTCAAAACAAGATGTAGCAATCCTTTGACAGGATTTTCACACTTTGCTATTGTACTTATCATTACTTTATTGTAGCATTCTTTTGTTCATATACTTCTTATATATAGCATTTAGCAAATCAATGTCCGTATATAGTACAATGTTTAGACTTAGTAGTGTATAATATTGTTACAGCCTCTGAATTAGAAATGGTACCTACAGGGATTCATTTCACAAAAGCTTCACAATTCTTCAACTTTTCTATAGAATTCGTCTTTTTATTCTTACAAAATGTATTCAACTCACAATCTCTGCATTCTGCACTACTCTTACTATGTTTATTATCATTTATTTTACAGCAAAATGAAATCAGGAGAAGGTTGTCCCAATTTAAGCCGTGTTATACCAATCATCATCATCGTGTTTATTTTTGTGTCAAAGAAACCCACCGACATTATTTATAGTCCACTAAGTCCACTAACACTAAAGTCATGTCAAAGCCTAACGTTCATTATCTCAAGGGTTGGCGTCGGCATCAAGTGAAAACTTTGCTCAAACGATTTTACATGTAAAAACGTGTGCACAGTATGTATCGGTAGGTAATTGCAGACTACAGTGTGGTTTAAGAGAAATCTATGATCGCATACCTAAGCCAAGTATCAATATCTATAGTGTGAAATATTACATTGGTTCTCACTCAGCTCATTAATTTTTAATTTAGATAGCCTTCAACACATGTGTCCATGGATTCAGCACATTCATCCACTCAAGTGCGTGACCGTACAAATTGGAAAGGAAAAACTGTTTCATTTTACTACATTATCAATATTAACTGCTATTTAAGGTCGCATACTACACTTGCCGACTTTATTCCCATGTATACTCCTATGCTTACATATAAGGTTGACTGATACGCTTGAAATACTCATAGTAAGAATTTACCGGTAGCATTAATGCAAAGAATATCAATGAAGAAGCTAAAACGGTACTTGGTTTCATATTTCAATAATTTACACAGTTGAATGAGCTGGGACCCCTGCAGTTAGAAAAGTTTGAGGATTGTATGCAAAGTTGAGTCATCATCCCATCTGGATCTTAATTAATTTTCACCTCATAAAAAATCCAAGTCGAAACGGTACATTTCGCATAAAATACAACCAACACTAATCAGTAATTACACGAGAGTGTTGTGTTGTATATGAAATTATTAATTCAAATCACACCATGTACTACTACTACAAATAATGTTATAGAAAGATGTAAGCATAAAAATGCGGGGAAATGAATGTCTGCTTCTGCTGACTCAGTTTCCGCTGTATAATGAGAAGTGTGCGAGCAACTACTTTTGGGAGCATCAGAGCACAAGGCTTTTCTACATAAAAGCATCCTATTCATGTACAATGAAAAGCAAAGCAATGTATAATAATATTTTTAAAGAATAAACAATTTGTTCCAACAATACAATGGGGTTTGAAGACGGTATGTGGCAAATGTGTGTAATAAACTTAACATAAATACACCTTAGTACACTTACACAGTGTAAAGGTAATAAACGTACAATGAAGAGCCAATAGGAAGTGCAGTTTTTACATATTGACCAAAATATAGGTTAATCAGCATATCGACTGGTGCTAATTTTCTCTTTGAAAGCATGAGCGTGCTTACTCATCGTTTTTATTTGTACATTCTTATTGAATGAAAGACAACGTTATCAAAGCCTCATGGCTCATGGTTTGTATGATATGCGCAAAAATATCAAAGAATAATAGATGTAAGTGAAGATATCAGTGAAGATTGCTTGTAAAGTGTATGAAGTCTAGACATTTATTGCTCATCTGAGAATGTGTATTCTTCTGCACCTTTACAAATATTAATCAATCATAAATTCTACCGTCTGATTATGAATACGTTTTCCTAATTGTAAATAATAAAACCATACGCATCGATGTAGTAGGTATAGTATGTAGATTTTTAACTAAAGTGCATCTTCTTCTTCTTATTTTCTTATTCATTCATTGTTCATTCTTTGGATTGGACACGGTTTAATGCTCCACGATTTGCACATGTTGATATAATATGCGCATACTATGATACCTACAGCTACACCCATATACAATGTCGTGTACCAATATTACGTATGTGTTCACGTATACAATAAATAAACTATAATTTATAGCATAAACACTTAACTGAATGTAAGCTAAGAAAAAGAGTAAAGAACACTTCGTGCACATTGAGTTAATGGTGCTTGTACTCAAAAAGCAAAGTTGGGAAATGCATGTGAGTTTCATAAGTAATAAATAAACAAATAAAATAGACATGTCACTTTGTATAAAATATAGAAATTCATGAGCAATTCGCAGTAATATGTGTATTTCTGCAAAGCGATAAAGTATTGTAGTGAAATGACGACAGAATTGCGGCAAAAGCGTATAGGTACATCTGCACAGGTAATAGGTATAGAGGTAAAAAGTTTTTACCTTATAATTTTTTGTTAATGTGAACTTAGAAAATATTTTATTGCGAGTCGTGTTTCGAAATACTAATAGTATAATGCATTCATGTTTTTTGTAAATGTCACTTTATACAGTTGTTCATTCGTCAATGGACGATTAACGTACACCCAAGGAAAGGATGTAATAACAAGACATAACTTATATTTCTGCCAGTACACCCGTACAATATAATGTTAAACATTTAGACGAACGTGTGTGTAGTTGGTAACTCTAACTCTAAGTACATTACCGTAAGTTGTACTTAGTAAAACGCTCGTTTAAGGTATAACTAATTATTGCGGCTTACTTAAATATTTTTTCTTTCTTTTAACAGCTATCTTATGTATATAGTAGCTAATCGTAAGCAGGTAAAGTGCAGATGCAATAAAGTATCTTTAAAAAGGTGTCGTGAGAAAAGTATTTTGTTGTTAATATCCAAGATAATAATTATCCATTTACTACAGCTCTAGCTCTCTCCTCTGAAACAATTTGCTGCTTTTAGTGTTTAGATAACGACAGGAAATAATATTGTTACTCTCGCACTCTCATTCTATTTTAGGAAGATGAGACTTTCAGTTAGGTACGTAAAGAGGCGACTATAATCACTAACTAGTGTAACTAGGTACACAAATATTATATTATTCCGTACTAAACTTCACAGATCCCACACATGAAGACTACTTGTATAAGAAGTAGTCTCACGTTATTTAAAAGACGATAATACCGTACATTAGTGGTATTCTGTGCAAACATCTCGAATGTAATATTATAATAATATGCCAGTGAAATAGTAGGTGAAGTTTTTTAAACTACTTACGACTTACATAGCAGAATTAAATTGTTTTTCTGCTTAAGTATAGGATAGAGTAGCGTATGTCAGTCAAAGCAGATCGTCCCGTACGGAAAAAAGTTCGTGGTTTTTGAGGAAGTTAGGAAGTTACGAGTAGAAGATAGCAAAGAAAGATCGTCCCAAACGAAACGATGCAACGCAACCCAACGCAATATCACAGTGCATAAACGCAGTATGTATATCGTATACATATAACTAGACAATTAAATCTTCACGAGTGTTTTAAACAAGAATCTAGAATGCATGGGTAACAGTCTGTGAACGAAATACGGTTAAAATGATCTTCACTTTTATTCTTTCACACAAGTAACAACATTGAAGAAACCAAACCACAAGTTGAGACAAGAATCATCATGAGTGTGAGTTTAAACTTTTAAAGTAATGCCAATATTATATTAAGCTAAAGTCAGCAGAGAGGAGTTGCATTGCAATATTTCATGCATTGTTTAAAATATACCTACCGACTCAAGTTTTTTCATCCCACAGGCACAGTCAGATCTGTGTGTGTTTTAGATCCGACGTTATAACAAGAAGAATAACTAAACCATAGAATTTTTGCAATATATGTGGGAATTTGGTGGTTGGGATATATCTATAAGTAGATATAAAGCATTGCGAGATAATAATACACGTAATGTACAGGAATGTCGATTCGGAACAAAACCGCATCCTCTTGAGAAATAAACTCAGGTAATCATGTTGCAGTGTGTAGCTGTGTAAATATCCAAAAGCCATGCAACAACCATACTAAATAAAGATGTACATAAGTTCCTACAGCATATTCTTCGAGTAACGGACATCCGAAGAGACTGACCGACTACAAGCTCCGTGCTACATTGCCCATGTCCAACTAACTACCACTTTTACAATCGAAATGTTAAACCTTTACCTTTAAACTTGCACGATAATTCTATTCTATTCTCGTTTTGTTGAAGTTGAACTATCGCCAACCAGCCCATTCACTTTGGATTAACTGACAGTATTTATAGCATAGCTTTAAGCGCAAAGTCAAATATTACTAGTAGAAATTTTCAAGTTATTGTATAGGAAATTAATACTAGTAGATATTAATATTTGTATGTGTAGTAGTAAAGTAACTTCAAATTTTTAAAGCAGTCTACCTTGCAAAATGGATTTATACGGAGATACAATTACAATACGTAAATTGAATGGATGTTAATTACCATTAACTTGCCTAGGACCTATTACTTCATCTGAGATAGAAATTTAGATAATAATTAATTAGCTACAAGCTTCCAACTTAGTTCCATTGCTTCTGAATTACGATCTGTTATACAATAATATTATTATGTTGTGTTATATGAAGTACTAATGAATACAAGCATTGCAATTCAATTGCACAGGAAGTTCTTTTACAAAGAAACATTACTTTGTTTCCTTGGACAGATGTAATTTAATTTGTGGTTACGATTTTTAGGATAGAATGATAACGCTAGTAAATTAAGCCGCATATACAGACTAGTACCAATGCTCATACATAATATGAATGCACTCATAATTTCTTCATTTAAATTCTGTGTGACTGCATGAGAAATGCGAAATAGAAATACAATACAATATGTGAGCACAAAACTACCATTACTACAAACTACCGTGTTGATAATTTTTATGGACTTGATACACATCTAAACTGATAAAAGTATATACACCTTTGTAGTAGGTATCTGTAATATCAATATATAATACAATAACATGTGATATTTAGGTACAGTACATTTAAGACTGCGAGTTGAACGAGTCGGTGATGTGGTGTCTCAAACTGTAACTCTCAGTCCCAACAACCAATCAGACTAACAATAACCAATACATTCACCTTTGAATAAAGCAAACTTAATTTTACTTATAGCGATAAAGTAGAATATTAGCAGGTACTGACCGATACATGCACCTTAATTGGGCGAAAGATTTTTCAAAGATGTGGTAAAAGAGGTGTCCCTAGCCTAAAAATACAAATTTTTCTGTACAGGTAGTTTTGTACAGATATTTAGATATGTATGTGTATTATTTAGTACAATGTACGATTGTCTGTACAAATGTACATGTATTTGGTTGTGGAAAGCTTAAAGGTATGTAAAGTGTATACCTAGTGTAAATGTAAATATAAATATAATAAGGATTAACTGTTTCCTATTCTTTTGCAATTCCCATACCGGCCACCGCACTGTTTCTTTAATCGTGATATTTGAGCTGAATTGTACACTGAAAATCAAATAGCAAAAACAGGCCAACACACAACGCATTCTTTGCACAAAGCATTCATATAAAGATACATAGCCTTATAGTATTCGATTATATTACTTGTTGTAAAAATGAACTTCTGTCATTTCTTTATTCTTCCTCTGCCTTTTAGAATGACAATGCTATGTACACAACAGAATTTTGTTTACTCTCTGCAGATGCATACTGAACTTTACTGAGAATTCTATTTTTTCCTTTTAGACCTGAGCAAAGAAAAATGATTTGGTATAGGATTGGATGAAAAGCTTACTGCCAAATATGAAATGGATGAGCTGATTAATAACAACTGTGTATGTAAAAAGGTAATGTGACTCAATTGACCTAAAATTTTCCGCACGACTGTCCAAAATAGTGTTACTCTTACTCTATTTACATACAGGTACTACATTAACAGCTTACGTGCTGATCTCTCTATATAACATTCCATGGCAGTTATGTCCAGTCCGCTTTAAGATTTCTTCTTAGAAACATCACGTATGTATTCACGGTACAGTACCATGAATGTTTTAAAGAAGAAATGATGATAATATTATTATGATGGTGCCACTTACAGGCACAGACGTATGTACTACATCTGTGATTGCGACTTCGTCCACTGGGACAAGCTCAAACGAGTTCTAATATGAAAGAACTGGCTTAAGTACAAAAATGTCATTTTTCTGTTTTTGCAAATCGTAAAATGATAGATTGCTTATATGTGCCGGCAGCAGGTACTAGTTTTATACTGACATTAGTTTTATTTGTAGTTATTAGTTTTCAGTAGGCACCACCAATAGTGCAATGTAATTTTCTTAAGATGTATCAATGCTGTATGCTGATGATTTCATGCGTGTAATATTTAGTTTGCTCAGAGCAAACGTACATTACATGAGAGCTTAGTTAACAAATCATATAAATGCAAATGTAATTGCATTATAAATTGTTGAAGCGTAAGATACCTTTATGTAAATTGTAGTTAGATTCATGAACATAGAAAATGTTCAATTGCGCGACTAATGTTGCGCTATTCTATGTGGACGTATTAAACTCAAAGTAAAAAAGTTTATGGATTTAATTTCTGAAATAATGGCTATAGGTTTATAGGTTCATGCATACAGATCAGAGACGCAGTAAAATTGCCACAGACTATTTGAATGAAGATTAATGAAACTTTTTATCCTGGTTTTATAATGTGTTTGCAATATCCTCCTGTTAATTAACTTGTACACTTTTGCATGCTACTACTTCTTGCATACACAAGTCATCAAGACTTTTCCTTTGTTTTGCATCAGCAAGAACTCAAATTTACTAAAGCAACTTATTTAGCCTAATTTCTTTTCACTGCAGTTGTAATGTAATTTGCAATTACTTTTTAGTAGCGATGTATTTCGTGTATTGTTTAAACGTGCAGTCTTATATTGTTTGCAGCTGAAAAGATTTCTATGCAAACGGACCAATAATTCAGAACACGCCCTAAAGTTCTTTATTACACAAACGTCAATTCAAGGTCAGCTTAAAATACTTCATCACGCTTTGATTTCTTACGCTAAGGCTAATCGTCCCACCAGCAATTTACACCCTTACACAAAGCAATCTTGTTATTTATTAACTTATTATAAAAATTAAACCCTGTACCTTGAAAACAGAAAAAATCCGTCCAGCTCAGGTCTCCGCCCACTTGAATAAAATTTAAATCACTCTGGAGTAAACTCCGAAACACAAATCCGATCCAATCGATTAACGTTGTTACACTTTCCACACAGATGCAAATAAAAAATCACATATTTCCGTAGCATATAATGTGTATTCGACAGAATTTTCCCACATTGGACTTGACGTCTTCGTAGTAGTATTCACAAGAACTCCCAGCACCAGAGACCACTCACATAACACACTCACCTCTCCAACAGCACAATCAACCAAGCATTCGTCGTCGTCTTTCACTCTTTACGAGTATTCCACTTGATTGTAGCTAAAGCGACAATCGAAATCCACAGTTTAAAGAGAACAAGTTGCTGGCTCAGCACTTGAATTGTTTATGAGGAAGTAAATTCCTTTGCATTAGCTCTCTGTGGTGCCTGTGCTAACTTGTGTATTAGCTAGTTGTGGTATGGTATGGTGTCTTTAGTCTTTTTGACTTGACTGCTTACCTCCTTGCTTAGTTTACAACAGTTCAGGTATGCTGGGTCAGAATCAGAGAAAAATATACCGTAATTTTAGCTCGAGGGGTAAACCTACCCCTTTGGCATTAACTTTGCCTTATAACCAGACTCCGGACATGTATTTTCCTAAAACTCGAAAATATGTATGCAAATATGTGCTTAAAATCGCCAAAATATGTTCTCAAATATGTGCTATCAATCATGCAAAAT
>JABASD010002294.1:0-28267 GCA_019776165.1 Pogonognathellus flavescens
AATGACCTTCGAAAAAACTGAAACCCAACCCAACCCAAATCGGATTGGGTTGGCCCAATTTCTGGGTTTTGGGTTGGGGGCCGGCCTCTAGTATATATGTAAAGAATTATGTTGGGGACATATATAGGATGTGCTGGGGAGCTTCGCCCAGGTGTATATGCCAAGGTCACCAATTACTTGAGCTGGATAGAAAGGAAAACACAAGGTGAAGAAACTTTATTAACTCAATTATTACATTAATTGAAAATGTTGATATAATCAATGCATCAATTTTACTGAAATTGAATTACTCAATGTATTTTGTAATACCAATGATGTGCTTTCTTCAAAACGGACATTATGAAACTCATGCTTCGTTATGATGTAGAGTATAGGTGTGCGCATTTCTAACAGTGACTTTTATTCTTACAGGGGAAACATTTTGCAGAGCCTAAACTTTCAATTTCGAAAGCTACATCATAAGGGTATGGATAACAACTAAACGATAACCAATTAGTAGCTGATCTACATATATCATGTATATAGTATTCTACAAATTGTTAAAATATTTTCATAACGACAGTTATACAATAAAATAAAGTGTATTACTTAATTTTGGTACTTTACTATTCATTCTTCAATTCTGAGATGTTACAGCTAATCTCGCATTAAAAAGTGTGAAAACAAGCAATTAAGTAAATTCCATTTGCAAGAGCATTTAAATTAGCTTTATCACTCGAGTTAAATTAAATATGGGTATAATTTCACCTCTAATGTTGAGTAACTGGCATGTTATGTTATGTCAGTTATGTCATAAATCATACGAAACGAAAGTACATAAAAAGAATTATTTAAATGCTGATCCGTGATGTGTGTCACAATAAAATCATCATACGATGCAATAATAAGTTGTTGATGCTGTCAAATGGTAATATATTGATATCATGCATATAAACTATATAATAGATATATGGAATAAGGGAATAACTAATAATGCTTATTTAAGGGAAATGCTAAATGATTAGCCATGTATTAAGTGAAACGAACGAGAAAAATACACTGAACATAAGTAGGCACTATGGAAAACTGCGCCTAGTTTGCAAAAATTATTTGCTCGCAAATACTCCAAATGATTAAAAATGAATTGTAAGTTGGGGCAAGGGTAAGTAGTAAGTAGTAAGTTGTGATTTTTTTTAAACACACAAAGACTCCTTTGCAACAGATTCGTATGGTATTTAAAAAATTATGTTGGGGATATATAGGATGTGCTAGGGAGGGTCGCCCAGGTGTGTATGCTAAGGTCACCAATAATTTGAGCTGGAAAGCTGGATAGAAAGTAAAACGCAAGGTAAGAACAACCTTCAAAAGCATTTTATGTTTATATATGTGTGAGTGCATTTACTAGAGTTACTAATTAGTGTACACACACTTCTTCATGAGAAACACTTTAATTTGCAAATGTAGAATGAGACAAATAACGTTTGTTTTTATTAATTTTATTTATTTATTGTTTACTCCCTTTACAGGGGAAATGTGCAATTCAATGACATTTTCACACAAGTAACTAACTCAGAATCGTGTGATTTTCAATGTAGACTTTTTTAATTTCAATATAGGTTGTAATATTTTATGTGCATACGCATACGATTTAAAAATTAGCTCACCAATAAATGCTTTCAACTTAACCAAAATGACCTTTTGTAGTATCCAGTGTATGACAATGACGCAAACAGGTTAAATGACATTCTGTTAATTGCGAGTTACCTTCTAAACTACCTTTATATTGTAAAAATTGCAACTGTTGTTCACCCTTTCAACTAACTCGCAGTTCTTTCACATGAAAATAGCAATTAATTACTTAACCTAACCTTTTGTGGTCACTACCTGTATATGCATCTGCATTATACACACACTTATTGGAAAGATTGACGGGTAAAATTTATTTTGCAAACTAATGGTGTAAATGACATTAGAATTTGAAAAACAGGAAAGTGCTAAAATATTAATGTAGCAACATCACATGTGTGTAGAAAAATAATCGAGGATTCTGCCACAGCAATATCTATTAATCATGAAATTGACAGATTCCATCTGACAATTGCCATCAGCTCACTAAACCAAATAAATTATTTTTTCATCGCTTTTACCTCATTTTGGAATATATAAAAAGATGCTAGAATCCTCAAAAAGTATCTATTTCCCTCCGGTTATCGGTAAGAGTAGATAGATTAAAAAACTATTTAGAAAACCGACGCTATGAAAGTACTTTTCGCACTTGTTGGAGTGGTTGGGATTTGCTTGGCTCAAGTAGTTCCCGAACCAAAAGATGACGGCCCAGTCGTTCCACAACCACGAAAACCTGATCCAGCGATGGTCAAAGCGTTTTTCCAACCCAGACAGGTAATTCCTCAGCCAAAACAGGCCGCCCGTACCTGCTCTACCAGAACTACACTAGCAGCAGGTCAACAGATTCAGATCAAGTCACCGAACTCCCCTAACGTTTATCCAAACAACATAGATACGATGGAATGCTTTTCTTCCCCAGTTGGAACAACAATGTCCTTGACATGTAGTCCCTTCGATTTAGAGTATCAGCAAGAATGCCTCTTTGACAAATTGTCTGTTTCCGTTTCTGGAGACCCAAATATGACGGACGAAAAGAAATTCTGTGGAACTACATTCACGCCCCAAACATCTACTGCAAATTCTCTTGCCGTTGGATTCCGTACGGATCATTCGGTACAAAGACCCGGATACACTTGCTCTGTAACTGTATCCTCAAAAACATGCACCACCACAACCAAATTGACCCAGGTCAATCAACAGGTGGAAATTACTTCACCAAATTACCCCAATGTCTACCCCAACAACGTTGATATTACTAACTGCTTCAGCTCACCTGCAGGAACTCAAATGAGCATTAGATGCGATCCTTTCAATTTGGAATTCCAAGAAACTTGCGCCTGGGATAAACTCTCCGTATCTATATCCGGAGATTTGTCCTTCAGAGATGGAAGAGGATTTTGCGGAAGCACATTCTCACCCATGTTATCTAATGCCAATCAAATGACCGTCGCATTTAAGACTGATAGTTCTGTACAGAATTCAGGGTACAAGTGTTTTATTAAAGCTTTGGCTAGTGGGACCGGTTCCACAAATGCTCCCAACCCTGTACAGTCAACAACGAGGTCACCAGTTCAGACTTCTACCCAAAACCCGGGTAATTGTCAGTGTGGAGCAAGAAAGTTGGTAAGAATTTCAACTTATTTGTTAATCTCTTCAATAACAAAAGAAATTTTTAATCTATTTCTTAATGAAAATATCTGATCACTTAGGCTTCCAGAATTGTTAATGGAACTGCAGCGATACCCAATGAATTCCCTTGGCGTTGTTACCTCCGTACGGCTACTTACGATTTCTTCTGCGGATGCTCCGGTACATATTTAAATATTTCTGATGTGCATCTTTTCTCATCTCTTTTGTCTTACAACTTTGAAAATTGCCGTGAACGATAATTTAACAACTTCTTTTTTCTTTTTCAGTCATCAGCCCCAATTGGATTATGACCGCCAGGTATGTTTCTCAAGTATTTGAAATACCACTCATGCTCGTAAAATAGTCAATTCCAGGTGTTGCTACATATAATATACTTACCATTAATTTGTCTGTTTGTACAGACATTGTACTGCTGCTGTTGAAGGAAAAACACTCTCCGTAGTTGTAGGAGCTCACAATCGCGCTGCAACATCAACAAATCAAAGAACCGTTGTAGTTGACAGAATTGAAAATCATGCCCAATACAACACATCGTCAATGGACAACGATATGGCCTTGTTGCATTTGGCTACTCCATTGACTTTTAATACTGATGTAAGAACAATTGCATCTTTTTGAGCGTTCAAGAAAAAGATTTTTTCTGATTTTTTCTTCTTCTACAAATAGGTTTCTCCGGTTTGTCTGCCATGGCATTTAGCATCCAAAAACTTCTCTGGGACATCAGTTACTGCTTCGGGATGGGGTGTAAGATTACATATTTCATAAACTTTTGTATGCATACAACAAATACTTTTATATAAAAACATCTTTGTTTATAATCGATTCGACAATCTTACTTTACCCCTTACAGACAACTAGTAGTGGTGGATCTACTTCGAATGTATTAATGGAAGTCGATTTACCAGTGCTTACCACAGAACAATGTACACAATATTATCCAGGGTCAATTACAAATAACATGATCTGTACTTACGAACCAGGAAAAGATACGTGTCAAGTAATGAAAACTTTTTAAAACGAATTGCCAAATATTATTTTCATTTTTTATAACATTTGTTCAAAAAACTAATTCATTTTGTTTTTTGTAGGGAGATTCCGGTTCGTAAGCAATTGGAGTGCTAATTATTTTTAACGTGCTACAGTCTTTTACTTAGCTTTTTGGAACGTTTCCTTAAACAGATTCATAATTCACTTGTATTTTTAGGTGGTAGCATTGATTACCAAGACCCCTCTAGAAATCGGTACTATGGAATTGGTGTTGTCAGTTGGGGTATTGGTAAGTGGTGAAGCTATTTAATTGCCATACTATGAAAGCGTATTTCTTACTACAGAATATTTAAAAACTTATGCTGTGGAAATAGGATGTGCTGGACAGCGTCATCCGGGGGTATATGCAAAGGTCACCAATTATTTGAGCTGGATAGAAAGTAAAACACAAGGTGAAGAAACCTTATTAACACGGTTTTGTTACATTTATTGAATGTTGATATATAATACGCATCAACTTTACGGAAGTTGAATTGCTCGATGTGATTTATAATACCAAATTATTCGGGTTTTTTCAAAACGGACATGATTCGTTGTGACTCATGGTTATGATTTATTGTTAGTGTAATAGGTGTGATTAGAAGAATCGTACGTAATGCAATTCTAATTTTGACTTTTATTTTTACAGGGGAAACATTTTGCAGAGCCTAAACTTTCAATTTCGATATCTAAATCATAAGGGGATGGATAGCAATCAAGCGATGACAGCCAATTAGTAACCAATCTGTTATGTATATAGTATTCTACAAATTGTTCAAATATTTCCATATAATGACAGTTAGACAATAAAATAAAGTGTATTACTTAATTTTGGTACTTTACTGATTCATTCTTCAATGCTGAGATGTAACATGTAACAGCTAATCTCGCATTAAAAAGTGTAAAAACAAGCAATTAAGCAAATTCCATTTGCAAGATCATTCATGGATATAATTTCATTTCTAATGTTTAGTAACTGGCATGTTATGTCATAAATCACTTACAAAGTGGGCTGTCAAATGTAATATATTGATATTTATACTGCATACCTTTAGACTAATATACCTAGTATACCTAATATAGGTACTGTATAGATATGGAATAAGGGTATAACTAATAATAATTTAATGGAAATGATTACATGTGAGTGAAACGAATGAGATAAATACACTGAACATAGGTATAGGTACTATAGAACTGCGCATTATCCTATAAAAACAATTATAAATAATATTAGTTTGCAAAAATAATTTGCTCACAAATATTCCAAATGATTAAAAAATGAAACTCAATTTACAAACTGTGAAATTATCGTTAGTAAAGAGACATTTTCATTAACTAATTAACTATAGAATTAAGTTTGAAATCAATTCTATAGCATTTTATAATTTGCATCCTAAAAGAAAGTTTTTTTAAACACAAAATGCTACAATCGTACACGTGTCGTATATATGAATTATGATGTATTTATGAGCGGATGAATATCGCTGCTGCATGCATGTACGTACTGTTCATATACATAACATTACAATAATTAAAGTTGAATGCTCGCTTTGCTCATTAACTCATTGTTAGTTTATAGCCACATCATTGACATCATGCAGAATAGTATGTACATAGTAATAAGTACCTAATTCAATATGATTTGAATTAACCCTTTCCTCCGGCAGTGTGAGACAAGATTTGTTTGTCGGTAATAAATTCGTATCCGTATCAAATTGATAACATAACATTCGGTTTAAATTCAAACGTTCATGACTATTACGGTATAAAATATAATTAAATATACTCTCTCAACACGATAATTTCATTACCATTACCATCATGATAGGTGATGGATTGCATCTTTGCATCCTAAACCCGTACAAAATTGCATATTTTACTTCTATTCTATAGGATACACAATTACACACAAAGCTTAGCGTAGCCGATTAAATATATGATGACATAGAATATCTATATTGTACCCTAAGAACATCTTTGGAGAGTGCAGTGTACCACAACCACTGTAACTGTCTCATATGAAATAAATAATGATGATTACACAATTAACTGTAATACAGTACAATACTTGTCCATTCGTTAATTAAACTATAATATATTATGTGACTGTGGTTAGAAATTGTGGAAACATTAACCAAGGTCTAAATTTGTTCAGCTGCAAAAGTGTTTTTAAACCACTTGTTGCTGCAAAGTGTAAAAATTACAGTAAACAACAGACAATTGAAATATAGCTTTGCAAATAGGGTGTACAGAAACTTCAGAAACCTACCGAAGCAGTAAAAGCATAAAAATAATGACAAATCTCTTTTTAAGCTTTGCTGAGTAAACATAGATACATGAGGCAATGTAATGTAAACAAGGTGTTCTGCCAAAAAATGTACTTTAGCCTGATTTATAGGTTTGTTGTTTTACTGAAAATTTAATAGCATTCCATGGAAGAGACAAGTATATAAATATAAAATTACGGGAGAATAATATAGTTTGCATTTTGCATTAATAGCTGTCAGTGTCAGATAGTCAGACAGTTTTACAAAAAAAGGATTTTATTCAGCCATCCAGTTAGCACGATATAAAATTTGCAACAGATAAGTTTAGAAGCATGAAGTTCTCAAGAACAATGATCAACTTATTTTTATTTGTTGTAATACTGACACTTTTTAGCCCAGTGGTTGCATTTTCCCCAGGGCTAATGAAGATGAGACAAAGGTCAAGGCAAGCACCTGAACCTCCTACAATTCCCGAACCACGCCACAATGATGATGGTGATGATGATGGGGATGACGAACAGTATCCTCCTGGCCCTTATCCGGAGAAAAGACAAGTTCCTGATATTCCTACGATTCCTGAACCACGCCAAGATCAAGATGGAGACGAAGATGGCGATGATGAACAGTACCCACCGGGCTCATATCCGGATAAAAGACAAGTTCCCGACACTCCTACGATTCCAGAACCACGTCAAGAAGATGATGGCAACGACGATGGTGATGATGAACAGTATCCACCGGGCTCATATCCCGATAAAAGACAAGTTCCTGACACTCCTACGATTCCCGAACCACGCCACGAAGACGATGGCGATGACGATGACGAACAGTATCCTCCTGGTCCATATCCGGAAAGACAAATAGTTGTACCCCCAAGTAAACCAGAGTTGGCACCTCCAAATCCTCCAGTGGTCATACCTGAACCAAAACAATAAGAAGGTGAAAATCAGATCAACAACCATCTCATCACATTACAACCACATGAATTCTCGCTGCTCGTTAAACAACTCTTCGGTTGAAAATCAGACAAGGTATATACTGATGTGTTTTAATTTTTTAAAGTTTGTCGTGTAATGTCATTCATTGTATTGTACACATTTAAGTGCACGTACTAAAATTACATCTTGTGCAATAAAAAATTAATTGTAGAACGTAGATGGATTTTGATTAGAAATTATCATGATTGGAGTTACATGTTATACACATGATAGATCTTTCTGAATGAATATTCTCATTCTTATTAGGTGTGGTGTATAATAAATAGTCTGATTTACATAGTAAAATAAAATAAAACATGTTCTACAAAAACGTGAAACATTGTAATGCAATACATTTTCTTAGTTAAACGAATAAAACTAAGCGCATGTGGATGAATTTTAGTCGATATAATAAAATATTGGTAAATGCATTTTTGAGATGTGACGTACATGAAATAATAATATATAGAGGCTGATAATAAGTATGTATAGTATGTGTTGAGATTTAAGTATGGAAAAGCCGAGCTTAGATTTGATAATCTATAGGATGAAAATTTTTATTATCTGTATGAGCATTACTTTCTACTAGTATTATTATAATTCAAGTAAATTTTACATAGGCATGTACACATTACGCCTATTTAGTACCTATACTTAATACTTAATCAACATATTCAAGCAATACGTAAGCAGATACATAATTTATTTATTTGGTAATCCGAGTTGATTTTATAAAATGGAAACACTTGCGAACTTGAGTTGAAATGATTGACATTGACGTATTTTATACTTAGCAATGCAAATGTAAATGTGCAGAAATTTATTTGCCGATAAATACACAGCTCATGCAAGCGTTACTCTTATAAATGCATGTTAGATGGTATACATAAAGGTATATAATGTGTACATCATATAGCACTATATTTTATTGTGGCTGTAGATGTAGTCCAAAATTTGTTTTGGACCTAGTAATTGCCTAGAAGGCTTGCGGTTACTTGTACACTGCATCTTCATAGGTATATAATATTATTCTGTCACTATAGATTTAATTCTGGACAGCAGGCATAAATAGAACGTGAATCCGAGAAATATCTATATGTATCTATCAAATATATTGTAGCAGTATATACTTGATTACTACATGATACTTAACACATAAATTGAAAAAGTAAGATGCAATAAAAGCAAAAAGTAGTGCGCAAGTAGCCATACAGCATACCATAAATTTCACATCCACATTTTGATCATAATTATGTTAATCATTCTTTTACACGAACAAAACAGTTTTTACTTAAATTGTTAATGTATTTCGTCAACATCGACATTAGGAAACGTGAAATGATATGTTACCTACCTAGCAATCTCACAGCAAGTTAAGGCATTTAGTTTTGAAAATGCATTGCTTACGAATAATGCATTATGCTTACAAATGTTGTTAGTAAATAATTTGCAAGATTTACACTTGGAATCGCATACAAGTATAAATTAAAGAAATAAGTTGGTTTACGTAAATGAAGTTCTCATAAATCCATAAAATGTATTTCTTTTGTCGTAGCAGTTGACATGTTGACAGTGTTGACAGCATATTGATGGATGTTAATCATGTCCATGTTTTTCATTTTAAATTCCAAGTTCTTTCTAGGCGCGTGTGAGTACATCATGATATCTCATACATTTGTAATAAACTGGATAATTGCGGAAAATATTCTTGTTGAATAATAAAATGCATCGTAGAATTAGCAACATAAATCTGATAAAGGTGTGCAAAATAAATATTTGAACTCAATCAAATTCAAGGTTTGGTTGATTTATTTTGCTTTTGACACACCTGCTGCTTGTCAAATGAGTTTTAAAGCATTGCTAACCATCCTAAAACCTCATAAATAATATTCATTAAAAATAATCCGACTCATTTCCAAATTCCGGAAATGATTGCGAAAATTACTTTTATTTTGTTTTCTGTTGGGTTAGTGTTGTGTTTCGAAGTGAGCCATGCAAATGGCCATCCCGATGTCACACACCAACAGAACGACTCTGTCTCACATGGACCAATACGTAGTAAGCGACAAGCAGCCGGAGCCTGCAACTACAACTTCGCTTTTGCAAAGGCAGGAGATTCAGCCAACCTAACTTCTCCGAATTATCCAAACGACTACCCACCGAATGTGGACTGCCGATACCAAATATCATCCCCAGCGGGAACAGTCATGAAGATGAACTGCATGCTCAATGTCGAATCTTCAACTAACTGTCAATATGATGTATTCTTTCTTTCATTAACTGGGGACAATACTTTCGCAGATCAAGAGTACTACTGTGGAAGTGGAAATCTTGTTAAAACTACAAAACAAAATAAACTGGCCATTGGATTCCATTCTGATTCTTCGAATCCCGTGTCAAATTCGAAATATTCGTTTAGTTGCCTTCTCACTGTTGTTCAAGTGACTCCAGTGACTCCACAACCAACGCCCTCCTGCTCTTGCGGAATTCGCAACGAAGTATTTTTTAAAACACTTAACTATTCCATTTTTCAAAAAACTACTTTATTTTTCGTAATCTCATTTTTATTTTTTAAATTATTACAAAAGGGAGCGGCTGGAAGAATAGTTGGAGGCACCGAAGCAACAGTTGGTGAATTTCCCTGGAGATGCGCTCTTTACAGTCAAAAACTCCGAATTTTCTGTGGCTGTACAATAATATCTCAAAATTGGGTTCTGACTGCAGCTCATTGTAAGACGACATCAATTTCTTCGAATATGAGACATGTATGTTATTTGTAAGTGACCCTTCTTTGTTATTTTATGCACAAGGCACTGCTAATGTTGAGCCTGGAGATCAAATTTATGTGGACGTGGGGGATCATGATGTTACAATTACAACGGATGCAAGCAATCAAGTTATACCAGTGGAATACGTAATTCAGAACTCTTTGTACAATGATGCCACACAGGATTTCGACTCTTCTCTTTTACGCCTGTCCAAACCTCTCACTTTCGCAAGAAATGTATACCACCTTTGCTTTCTATCTTATTACCTGAATAATTTATGCTAGTAATAATTAATATTGTGATAAATTTTACATTGACGGGTTGCATTCTTGCAGTTTATAAACATTTATAAATACTCTTTACTTGAATTCGCTTTGTTTGCAGATTTCTCCAGCGTGTTTACCGTGGAATCTTGCTAATGTAGATTTGAACGGACAGAAAGTAACCGCATCAGGTTGGGGATTGACATTCTTTGGGGGATCGCAGTCTTCTGTGTTAAGGAAAGTGGATTTAAATGTTATCGGAACAACTCAATGTGCTGCAAGTTACCAAACGTTTAATCAACAGGCAGGACAAGGAAATACAATTACATTAACTCAAAATATGATTTGCGCCTATGCACCTGGGAAAGATACTTGTCAAGGAGGTAATACATTTTAGTCTGATTCTATTTTAACCTTGGAAATTAAAGTTTAAGCATTTTGTCATTGTTCTTTTAGACTCGGGTGGCTCAATTGATTGGCGAAACCCTTCAAATGGACGCTATTATGCTGTGGGAATTGTAAGTCAAGGTATAAGTTGTGGTTCCAACCTTCCGGGAGTTTACACAAAGGTATCCAACCTTTTGAGATGGATCGAGGCAAATACTGGTAAAATATGCAACAGTTGTTATTAAATTCTATAGCTTTATATGTGTTGTACTTAATTGTAAATGATTGCGAAAGACTAATATCCTACTTTTTGACAAACTTGTGTATACGCAGGAGGTGAAAATTTCTGCAAAGCTTAGAACGCTATTCCCATGCAATGGAGCTCATTGCTTTTACATTTCTTCTCCGTCCTATACAAATTGTCTGCAAGAAATATGAAAAATGTTAGTACGAAAAGTACAAATCAAATTAATAAAAATGAAAATTTTGCTTAGTGCATTTTTAATTTAATGATCATAGAAATAAAATTTAGTAAATCAAACTGAATGGTCATTTCATTGGTAACACTGTTGAGTTCTACAGTTTAGATGATTTTTTTAAACTATGTTACTGCAGGTTTTGGACACTTAAACTGCAGACTACAGATAAGACTTACATTCATTGCACTACACTACACAGTCACTGCAGTACCTTATGCGACTGGTGAATGGGAGGAAGCCGAAATAGATTATTCATAGAAAAAAATGTCTCACAAATATAAGAACATGTGTCAATGGTAATCAGGATCACTGATACTCTGCTAGTATCACCGTGAACAAGATAATAATCTCATTTTCCTTAATTAGTGTATTAAGAATATCAAGATCCCCCTGAGTAACATTTTAAAGCTCTACCGAAGGAATAAGATAAACAAATTAGTTTTATGTGCAAACTACCTATGCATATCATACAGGCGGGTGAACATAGAACATGTGTCGTGCTTCTGTTGAGATATTGTACTATCTGTATATTTAAGATAAGTTAAAGCACAAATGTCATCAGCAACGATCGATTCTTTATTAGGGGTGTATACAAACACTAAGGTAATAAAAGGAACACGACACATATATATATACAATGTATAGGTTATACCGCTGCTATATGAATGAACTAAAATTGCTTCTCAGTGTATAAAAATAGCCAAGAAAAATATACCTTTAGGTAAACTTTGCATGTGTACCCTTAAAATTATGTCAGCCGTACACAAGACGTAAACCACCATTCTGAGTAAACAATCAAACAAGTGTCAACACTGAAAAAAAATTATACACTTAGTTTAGTTATTTTGTTTCAAAAGTGACAAATTATATAGGTCTGAAATTTATTTGAGACAATAAAATTTCGTCGCCTTAGAGTGTAGATTCTTTACAAATATTACCTACACTAAATGAGCGCAATGAGTAGGAAAGTACTTGACGTGGTGAATAAAAGGAACAACCATTTAGCGTATGAAATTATGCTGAAAGAAAAAGAATTGGCGCAGAAAATTCTCAAATTATATGAAGACTGCTTAGGTGTACGCATAACTATGACTCGTCAGGTGCTTAATTTAATGGCAAAGTTTTACTCACAGTTTTAACATACTAGTAAATCCGAAAATATCCCACTGTTTAACATGGTATGTAATATTATGCGGGTTTCTTGTCTATATATAGTTGTCAAAATTTATGACCGCTGCATCGAGGTGGGACAAGAGACTTATTCACATTTTGGAATTGATCAATCGAATCGGAATCAACACACGTTACCATCAAAAGCAAAGAGCTAAATGCATCGATATTCTCCAAAGGGTCAGTCGTAGACTAAATGATTTCGACAAAAAGATGGATACTACTTTCTCCGCGTTCGATGTAAGTTACTTGAGGTTACTGTAAGTTACTTGATGACTATACATATATGTCAAAGTCACAAAAAAACTTTCCAACAATAAAATGAAAATGTTTCTTTGTTTGTGCATTAAAGTGTAAAGTGGATACGTGTGCAAAGTATGTGGAAATCCTTAATGAATTGATTGAAAAGTACGAGAAGAAATCGGCTTCAGTTACTGATTTAGTGAAGAAAATGCCCGATCTCATATGCTGCCAATTAAAGTAAGCCCAATAACATGAACGCCTTGTGCGTTTTATTTTATAGACGTCTTAAAAATTGCTATAAGAAACGTAGGTAGAGATTTGGTTTCATCATTCAGAAATTCATAGTTGGACGTTGTTGATAAAGCAGTTGTTATTTATTTGTTCTGGAAAGTCTGCCCAGAAGCTCTCATCATTGTGGCGACTTGAATAACAATGTCGAACCTGGAAAGTTTCATTTGGAATGTGCAAATCTTGTGCTGAAAGAAGATTGGAAAAGTGATATGGCTAACATAGAAAACATTTTCATGGAATTCAAAGAACAGTATAATTTTCTTTGCTCTCTGTACAGCATTAAAGATGATTGGTCAGTCGCGTAGGTATTATTTGCATGATATTAGTTTATTATAACCCATAGTAAAAAGATCGATTTATTTTCTACCTAAATGAGTTCATGTGTAAAGCAATAAATTATGATTCCAGGGAGGAGTCATCGGATTCAGATTCAGACTAAACTACAGGATTTCACTACTAAATAAATAATGGAGAGATATAACGGAAAGATATGGAGTAAAGAAGTATAAACATTTAGATGAATAGTTTACCCTAGTTAAAAACATATGTACTTACACATTATGATAGTACCTATAGTGCATGTAATTAGAACAGGTACGTAAATATTATATAGAGTATAGAGAATATCAATGGCTCAATTATTATTAAGTTTACGAATTTTGCTCACATTCGCATATTCAATTTTTGTAACAAAATTATTACTAGTACTAGTAGTAGTACTAATTGTAGTATTCTATTTTTGTAATCCCTCTGAGTATTAATATGTTAAAACAGATAGAGCAGCCTATAATAAATGATTTGTAAGTAGTTAAATAGAACTTCGATTCGAAATATCATTTAAATGTAATTCTATAAGATAAATAAACAATAATAAAGTAATCAAATCATTGTGATCATGTGATCTCCAGCATATAATATTGGAGTATTTATTTACAAGTCTTTACTTCAGCAAAAAGTATGTCAAGCTGACCCTAAAATTATTATAATCTGTATTTTGCATCCGAAACATTGTATTCATTATTCAACATATCTTTACAATGAAACTTTTGTTTCTTCAAATGTACATGGATAAAAGAAGTACACACATAAACTGCAGGCTGAATCTGTAAGTTCATGCTTATCTTTTAGACGGAGACCTCTCGATTCTCAATGTCTGTTTTTGAAAGGAGGTATGTAAATTAAACGTTTTCTCCGGTTTATTATCTTATAGTAGTAGGTATAGTTCATTATACTTTCTCTTATTGTTATAATTTTACTGCGGTACAGTGGAATGTTTCATGGACGAAAACAATGCGTCTTGTAACGTATAAAATTCAGATTTATTAGTAAGCATACTTATCATACTGGGAAATATTTAAATGAGTTCAGTTTACGCATTCCAATCCAAAGTAAGGTAAACTATACATTTGTAGTAAAACTTTATGTAAAATAAATACCTTCACATAGCCTAGCTTCTGCATACAGCACTCACAACAGTCACAGCACTATACTGCTTCCAAACATACCGAATTTTTAAATAAGCAAAGCAACGAAAAGATCTTAAGCTGCTAGTTCGTGTTTGGAGATTGTTCCATGTTTCTTTTGTATCTGCCAAATTGATCAATGCACATAGAACTATTATTGGACAACGAAAAGTTTTGTAGCAAGGGTTGCCGTACATGGTCTGTTATTAATGTTCATTTAATTGTATAGATAAAATTACAATTACGAACAAACAGTATAAGAACTGAATCGGAACGAATAGAATTTGAATTTTTATACATAAATTAAAAATAGTTATTTTCCCTTCAGTAATTTTTAAAATTGTGCTGCTGTATCATCTACGTATCAGTGAACTGACAACTGAATAAAATTGAAAAGATTTTTCGGGGTTGAAACATTATTGAAGCAAAGGTCAAAACGCTACTACTACAATGAGTGTTACACAGGTGCCAAAAAGGCAGCAGACTCGAAATGATTTAACTTATGATCGGGTTTTGAAGGAAATCCTCTACACGAAGAGAAGGCTTGCGTTGTATGAAGGAAGTTTGGTTCTTCGCTTGGAGATAACTCGTCTGGTATGTGTTTCTATTTTATTAGTAAACTTGGGTATATTCTCTGGTAAATGTTTCTTGTTTTAGTTTCTATACATTAATAAGAACATTTTTTATATAGTTATCTGATTTTCTGATTGCTGAATCAAAATGGAAGGGGAAATTTATCCACATGTTGGAGTTGGTGAAGCGAATTGGGATCAGTACGGACTTTCATCAAATGGAAAGAACCAAATGCCTTAGACTTCTCAAAGCAGCAAGTATCAAAATACTCGAATTCGACAAACAAATGGCATTATCTTTCGCTCCATTAAATGTATGTTGTGTTTTCTCTTTTCTCTATGTGTTGTATGAAACTATAATTGCGGTGATTTCATGCTTTAGCTATTCTTAATCGTTGTGTATGTATAATCTCCATATTTATTGTGTATTTTTCAAGGCTAAGGTGGATGTATGCGTACAATATTTGGATCTTCTCACCCAAATTAACGAAAACTACGAAAAGTCGATTCCTTTAGCAGACATGGATTTGGAGAACAAAATACCTTACCTGATATGTTGTCAATTAGAGTAAGCTATATAAGTTTTACTTACCTAAATTAATGTACGGCAAAAAAACGCAAATTAAAATCATAGAAAAATATAATCTTTCGTGTAGATGTTATAAGTAATATCGTACTCATTGATTACTAATGGAACTAATTGTTTATTTGTTGTGGGCAGCTTACCAAGAGATCATCATCATTGTGGTGATGTGAATAATAATGAAGAGCCCGTTGAATTTGTCTTGGAAATTACCAACCATTGGATCACTGAAGCGTGGAAGAATGAATTGATTACAATCACAAACTTGTTCAAAGATTTCGAAGACCAGTTCAACTTTACTTGTTCTTTGTACGCTATAAAAGATGATTGGTGAGGGTACAATTTTTACATGAAACTATAATTCTGAATTAGTATTGAATATGAATTCATATTCGAGCAATAATCAATATCGCACAAAAACAAAGATTGTCGTTTTTTATTAATCATTAACTATTAAAATTGCAGGGAGGAGCCAATCGATTTGCGGAGCTTGGATTTGGATTAACTGAACATCAACAAGCAAAAATTTTGGAAATGGTCGTTTCGAAATCGGTTTTGTGCAGTTTAAATAAATAGTCATAGGGTCTAGCGTCTAAATATCATAGTTAGGTAGAAAACAATGCGCAGTTCACGTCACTAGCTTCTAGCTTGTAATAATCAACCTATGAATTTGAGTGTGGTAACACCAGAGTGTACATGAAACTAGATTATAGATGAATAGTTTAGCGGAGACCCTATACACATAATATTTCATTCTAAGTACACTTATCTATAAGAAGAGTGCCTATACTCAAATCAAAGAGATTTAAGATAGATTATAGTTAGGAAGCTCAAAAATAAGTACTGATAACCATTGTATTAAGCAATGAATTTATTAATTGCAAACGTTTTCTTTTTCAGACAATAATTGTCTCTTTTGTTATAATATAGGGTCTATTAGATCGCAGTTTTTCCCTTCGTCGTGTATTATGTAAAATAAGATACGAAAATAATTATTTTTATAGTACAATGAATTATTTTTTGTCACATAGTGTAAGTCAAATACGTTTATCGTTGAATCTTTGCTAGTAGTAGGTAATGTTTACTAATAAATAGTAACAAACAATGAAACAGTTTCCTCTAAACCTAGTATTCATGTAAATTTCAAATGATTTGTCGTATATGGTGGGTAGGGCGAATTAAATTGTTAGCAATACGAATAGATTATTAGTAATAAATCATTTAGTTTAGCTGCATATCTGATGTATGTTAAAAAGTGTAAGGAATTAATTTTAATAAAAATTCTTTTTTGAAATTCTGATTCAGCTGAATTTTTCGAGTAGTAAAATATCATGCAAGAATGACGAAAAGTAAAATGTAATTGTATAAGTCAATCAGTTTAAGGAGTCCTATCGTAATCACATAACTATGATCTATGCATCTGTGACTTTGACAATTCGAAACTCATTTGAATTCAACGTCTCATTTTCTATGGCATCTTGGAAATCATTTGAGAATGAAAAGACGTCAGTACACACCACAAAGTTATGCTATTTAACGCTATTATACAAAAATTCAGCTAACCATGCCATGTGTAAGGTCATCGAGTGGTTTTCTAAACAAGTGTTCTCAAAAAGCTGTTAAATCTCATCTACACAGACTTTGTACATTTAACCACTGTGAATTGTTCATTTATCCATACACACGGGTCGAGTGTGGTGTAAAAATACCAAGTTATACCACAACGGAATAAACTGCATCACATTTCGTCAAACTGCGTTTCTAAGTATTGCATGGAGTTGAATGAAAGGTAAGCGTATTTACATGGACATTTTATATGTAGGTACATTACTTTTAATTTTATTCGCAAGGACTAATAAGTAAGTATTGTAGAAGGACTTGTTAAAAGGATGTTGCAAAATATTTTTAATCAATGCAACAGGTGGCTTTCCAATTTTAGTTGTTAAAACCTTTTGTTCAAACAGAAATTCACATTTAATTGTTCATAAAAGAAGCAAATACATTCATACGTACGCGTTTATTGTAGTTTTGTTGTTTAATTTGTGTTTCAATCATTGGTTTTTGCGTTTTTAGCGTTAAGAATATTCAACAGTTATTTATTTAGTTACATAAGAATGATCAACAAAACGAAAAAGAATCTTTCATACATCCACAATCAATCCTTTTGTATTTCATAGAAGTTCAGTGTTCCACTCGTAAAAATCTGTTGTGACGAAGATCATGAGTAAATAACAATTGGTTGTATAAATACTTGGAGGACAAATTCTCCAGAGCCACAGACAGTTGGAATAGGAGTCGATTCTGATTCTATTCTAGCTATTGCTTCAATTACATCCACATTTATAAATCTCCTAGTCAATCATGTTTCGTGAAATTGTTCTTTTGAGTTTACTGGGTCTTGGGTCTGCAACTGATATAGGGAAACCAGCCGACTACCCGCCAACAGTACCAGAACCAAGACAGGCTGTTGATTGTTTCGTTGAATACATTTTCAACACTACAACCGGATCAGCCACTCTCCGGTCTGTCAGTTATCCAAATGACTACCCTGAAAACTTGGATTGCTTGTATGACATTAAAAGTCCTGCAGGAACTCAGATGCTTCTCAATTGCGCTGATTTCAACGTGGAGCCATCCACCAATTGTGCCTACGATATGTTTTACATGTCACTCTCTGGAGACCCGCAATTCTCAGACAAAACTTACGCTTGTGGCCGTGGAACTCTTACAAGAAACACAACAGCCAATAGACTCATGATTGGATTCAAATCTGACGTATCAAACCCAGCCACAGGTGGACCTTACAGATATGAATGTATCATTACTGTTCGTCCAGTAGCAACACCGGCATCAGCACCGGCCTCTGCAGTAGCAGCACCGGCACCAGCACCGGTCTCTGCAGTAGCAGCACCGGCACCAGTACCGGCCTCTGCAGCAGCAGAAGCAAGACAGGGTGTTGATTGTTCCGTTGAATACACTTTCAACTCTACAACCGGATCAGCCACTCTCCGGTCTGTCTCATTTCCAAATGAGTACCCTGCAAACTTGAATTGCTTGTATGACATTAGAAGTCCTGCAGCAACTCAGATGACTCTCAATTGCATCGATTTCAACGTGGAGCCATCCACCAATTGTGCCTACGATGCATTTTCCATGTCACTCTCTGGAGACCCGCAATTCTCAGACAAAACTTACGCTTGTGGCCGGGGAACTCTTATAAGAAACACAACAGCCAATAGACTCATTATTGGATTCAAATCTGACGCAACAAACCCAGCCACAGGTGGACCTTACAGATATGAATGTATCATTACTGTTCGTCCAGTAGCAACACCGGCATCAGCATCGGCACCAGCAGCAGCACCAGCCTCTGCCGCAGCAGCAGCTTCAGCAGGAGCCCCCGCTTCCAATGCAACTTGCAGCTGCGGCTACAGAAATGAGGTAAAGATTTATAAAAAAAATAAAAAGATGCATTTTATTTAGATAATTGGATCAAAAAAAGTATTTACAAGTTTATTAAGATCGTGGACATTTTTTGTAGAACACTCGCATTGTAGGAGGTTCAAATGCCGGAGTGTCCGAATTCCCATGGCGTGTTGCCCTCGTATCCCCAACAATGGGGGCTTTCTGTGGTGGAACCATCATGTACGCTTTTTATCTCAATTAGCTTTAATGGCATTTTGACGCATATCATGACAAATAAAATCATTTTTACAGATCTCCTTCTTGGATCCTCACTGCCGCTCATTGTACTAACGCTATTCCAGCCGGCTCTAAATTGTACGTCAATGCTGGAGACCATGACATGAGCACTACAACTGAGGCTGCAAACCAAGTTATCTTAGTCGACAAAATTGTGCAAAACACAAATTACAATTCCAAAACTCAAGATAAGGATACAACTCTCTTGCATCTTAAAACTCCGTTGACCTTTACAAGAACAGTAAGAAACAACGAGCACTATAAAAAGTTTAAGCTACATAAGTCATAGAAAATTCGTTATATAGTTGATACAGTTAATAGTACAGCTTTGAGATTTCTTTTTCTCGGGGCGACATGATCCACTAAGTGGTTAACTATAGATTAGATATTAGCAAGATCATCATTAGAAATGCATTCCTTATGCTAACACATGTATGATCAATAGGTGTTGTGTGCAGTACATTAAATATTTAAATGTGATTCTTTAAAATTGTGACAGGTGCAGCCTGTCTGTTTGCCATGGAGTATGAAGGGTGAAACCTTCCAAGGAAAAACAGTTACAGCATCCGGATGGGGAACAACGTCTTATCAAGGTAGTGCTTCTTCTGTTTTACAGAAGGTCGACTTGCCCGTGTTGACAACAAGTGAATGCGAAAAATATTATCCAAAAATGTTAACCGACAATATGTTATGCACATACAACCCCGGAAAAGACACATGCCAAGTAAGTCGGTTTTTTGTGAATTTATTAAGGTTTAATTACTATAAGCCTACTAATTGCTATGCATAAGTACTTTCTCTTTGCTCTAACTTTCAAAGTAATGCAGTATATATTATGGTTAATTTTTGAAATAGGGAGACAGCGGTGGTTCAATCGATATGAAACAGGGTGACAGATACTACGCAATTGGTGTCGTCAGTTGGGGAGTTGGTAAGTTGAATATTGCTGCTACCAAAAGCTCAAATTATTTCGCGAGCTTAAAATTGAAAGTAAAAGGCCAGCACAAACATACTAGACTGTTTTTAATTTCTCATTCTAATGATACGGTTGTGTCGGCAATTTTAGGATGTGCTGGAAAGGATAAACCAGGTGTGTATGCTAAAGCAACCAACTTTTTGGACTGGATCGAGGCAAATACTGCAGGTAGTTATTAACATAATTTTATGTGCATAAAATGTATCAGTATTAATTGCAACAAATCTTGATGGCTAAAATTGATGTTTTATTAACACCATTAGGAGAAACATTCTGCAAGGCATAATCTAATCTACCCGAACAACTCACCAACACTCTACTAAAATGAACTGATTAATAGACAGGTCTGATACTGATGAGCAGTATTTAATATATATTGTATTTCTGTATTCAAATTGGCATCAAATAAATTCTTTTTACAAAGCTATTTTTGCAAAATGTTATTTTTTGGAACATGCATGATAAATCCATTACCGTGTTACAGTGCATCTAGCATCATCTACAGAATTTTGAGTCGTGTCATCCGAAATAAACAAGTAGAAGCATGGAACCAGTAATAAATTTATTTTGTAGTGTGTTGTGTAAGGTCGTACTTTTATATACACTGGTTATGAAAATTAAGCAATTCAAAAAATATTGAGGTTGAGACAATCATTTTATTTAAATAGACATTGAGTCAACTGGTTTAACTCCTACAAAAGGGCTTTCTCAAATTATCCAATAAAGTAAATATTATTATTTGTAGGATATGGTCGGATGGGATATGGATCTTGGCATAGTGGCATATTGTGGGATCTCATTCATGTATACATATAGGTATGTACGTACAGCTAAAAGTAATTAACTCTTTACATTAATCATATAATATTACGTAATGATGACGGGGAAATAGTGTGAACAATTCATATATACTAACGATTTTCCTACAAAAGTGCTTCAAACTGAATAACAGCATGTATTTATGAACCCAGTATGTACACGTCATATTATGGACAATGTACATAAACCTATCATTCAACTCATTAGACTAATGTAATAAATGCAGGCGAAATGCTGGGATCAATATAATATATCATAATCTGTATATTCTAATCTCGTTAGTTGTATGTAAGTCAGAGATAAGAAATAGTTGCCTGATTCTGGATCTACCTACTACCTACATCATAAAAGTATCCTTGTTTAAATATGTAAGATCTAATTGCAGTACAACGGAGCTTTAATTGATTAAAGTCTCTGAATAGTTACCTCTTGTTCTTAGAAGGTAAAAGTCTGACTTGCTGTTTCTACCGAAATCTATATAAATTCTCATTTCTCTTAAAATGAGATTTTCAGTTTTGTTTTTATCTTGCGTGTTGATACTTTGTTGTACGTCTTCTTTGGCTATTGTCCATCCAACACAACAAGATGGGGTAAGCACGTAAAGAGTTAATTACATTAATTCCGTAAAAAGTAAAATGCTCATTAAATACTCATGTGTATTTTACATTCCTTGAAGTGTCAAGATATTGGTGGTGTATGTGGTGGTCCGAAAAGTCGTCCATGCTGCAGCTATTTGGAGTGCCATACCAAACCAGGAGCAAAGGGTCGTTGCATGAGAGGTGTTTAATTTAACCTCATAATCGCAACTCTTTGACCTAATATGTATTATTCTAAATAAATTCAAAGTTGCAATAAAATAAAATGTGCGTAGATTGTACTGTTCAGTATTTCACTTTTCACTAAAGAAGCGTGGCAATTGGTACCTATTATGTAATGCGAAAAAAATAGAAGTTTGGAATAAGCTGACTGAGCTGAAACTAACTGAAGTAGCTGAATTTTTATGTAATGTTGGTGATATTCTCTACACATAATTGTTTCCGAATATTTTATTGTACTTTCCATAAAACACACTCATGAATTGACACTCATTTTGCACAGAAACGTCCGTCCTTGGAAATATGTTTGTTTATCCACGGAAGAAATTCGGTTACACGGGTGAAAATGCCAATTCCTTTAGGTTTTCCGTAACAAGCAGTCCAGGAGTCAATTCCAACTTGTATTTTTTGATGTCCCTCAGTTGTAACTAAAAATCCTCCTGAATCCCCCTGTTTCATAAAGAATGTTTCCTTCATAACACACTAACGAATTGCCCATAGTAAAATTACATAAATAATTAGTAGTATTATGGTATTATGTGATATGTTAAAATTTCAAAGCAAGTAATCTTACAGGACAATCATAAGAGTGCTTATAAGGATGATTAGGAATCGTCGGGAGTTCCATTTTCCCACACATCATTGTGTCGGGCATATTAGACCAACCTTTGTTGTATTCGTAGCCTTTACATTCTTCTTTGCTTAAAATCACAGAATCAACTTCTGTTCGTTTTATTGGAAAAATGTGTCCATCTGAAAAATTCATGCATATATTTTATTTAATAAAGCTGCAATTCGAATATAGTATGGGCATTGGCATTATGGATTCTTTTAAGCACCCTCTTCATGAAATCGCCATAAGAGCGAAGAGGAATTTTTTCCGTCAAATGATGATGATGTGGCTTGTTTGGGAAGACATACTGGAGAAACTCCTCCTTTAGTACCAAATGTTGTCACCGGCCCTTCCAGTCTAAGCAATGCTATGTTATTGTCTATTTATGGGTATACATAATGAGCAAAAATTATTCAGCCATACTTTTGCTCTTGTAAAACATTAGGCAGGTACTTATAATAATGCATGAATAATCTTAACAAAGCTTAAAGGTGAACCTAAATGAACATCCACATAATCCGGATGAAGTATTACACGGTGAACCTTTTTTCTCTGTAGTGATTTTGGATTCAATGCATCTGGCTCAGAATTATTGGTGTAATGGGCTGCTGGCCAACTGCCTATAAGAACCTCCACTCCTTTGGACGTTGACCTAATTAGAGACACAATTATTAATAATTCAATACAATCATAATTTGTTAGCTAAGTATGCTATAAGTCTGTTACACACTACACCACTCTTATGCCAGTACTGGTGTGGCTGTATTAATATTATGTTATAGATTACCTAAATAACTAACTAAGTCAGTATGGTAGAGCATTATTATTGTAGGTAATTATTACTAACTGAAATAATTATTTAAATTACCCATCGACACAGGATGCGCTGGTTAAGACATATCGGTCGTTTATCTGTTTTTACAATAAAATGAATTGATATATCATAATTACCTGTCTATAAGAGATTGTAATTTTTTAAACACAGGAGATATTTTGTCTTACTAAAGAACCTCCACAAAATGCATAGACTCCTCCAGGCGCAACCAGACTTACAGACCATGGATAAACATTGAGGGAATCAATTCCTTCTTCAACCCAACGATCTACATTGGATGACTTGATAAATGTCCCGCATTCTGCAAAATAATGTAACAAATTTTTCGCTATAACGTAACCATTCCAAAGTTTCATATCTGAAATCAAGATCTACATTATGTTTGGTTTCTATTACTTCCATTCTCAACGCTTACCACAATCTATGGTATTATTTCTGCTAAGAGAATGCCACCATTTCAGGTTGTCAGGAATTTCTTCTGCAAATGGAACTGCTGGAACTTTTCCTGATAATATAGCTCTTAGCAGGCGCCCATAGGGTACCTTACCGGAAACCTTTTAATTTTCAGAACAATTAAAAATTGTTAAATTTTATCAGAGTAAATCCCACCCATAATGATTTTTATAACTGTTAATTGCTTAAAACTTAATGTATTCTTTACATCATCGTAGGGAGTTTGAAAGCAGAAAATGCTTAAAACTTTGACAGCTATTACGAAGAGACTGCTGCTAAAACGAACCATTTTGTAAATACTACAAATAATTTGTTCAGTGTTTTCTCTTTACTGCGTAGACCTTTAAAGGTACTTGCACTCTCTTTAGTGCTAAATGAATGAATTATATTGATCATGGTGGTCTGGAAGCGACACATAGCAATTTAATAGCAATACTAACAAAATTGCCAATAAAGCTTGATTAATCAGGTGAGTATAATACAGTTATGTGTAGGTGGTCGTCGTCTGCAACGGCATTACCAGGTATACATCTCATTACTGTTGGGGCTAAAAGATGCACCTTTAACACCTAATTGCACTTACTATTGTCTACTACTAGTGTCATTTAGTATTTACCTACTTACTTATTATGTGGTTCGGAATTTTATGCATTCAGTTCAATCACCGAATTGGATAGAATAATGTCTATTTTATGAATGGAAAAACAATTTAGTGAAATGTAATGTTAAAGTGGAAGGTAATTATTACTAGTATCTGCATTTTCTGTATGTTTCACCCAATAAAGTTGCAGAAAAATACAAGCTGTATGTGCAGGGTTTTGCAACAACTGCTTGGTAAATGAGCTTACAGCTATGGTTAAATTAAAAACTAAAAAATGATATGCAGATAAGAATTGTGAACACAAATATTTTTATTTCTTTGTTTAAAAAGCACACGCATAAAAAATATTATTGATTATTACAGCGCAAACCATGAAAATTGTACACTAATGAAAGTTAATACTATGACTGTATTAAATGTCCACATGTTAAACTTCTTAAAAAACAAGGTTCGGATTTATATTTTATATACATTTGAAGGATTTCTTTGTCATTTTTTAAAGCTTGCATTTTACTTTATGCATATGGTGAATGTTGTTACACGCGTTGCACACACAATTAACATCAACTTTGTAAGTAAGTTCTCTGTGAGCAATGTCCATATACTAGTATACAATATTCTTCCAAATAAAAACTAATTTCTGTACAATATTATTATCATATTTTGCTGTGCATGCAGTATTGACCGTCCATAGTGTTTTCATATATCCAGTCGACATATCCTGAAAAAAAACATTATCGTAAACTTTAAAAGACATAAGTGTTTGCAGATTATAATTTTAGTATGTATGTAGAAAACTCATTTTTTCTTAAAGACACGCTGATAGAGTATTAGTGAGTTTAGTTAATAAAATTTCCACGTAGGTTGATTTGCACCTGAAGAGGTTTCACACATTCAAAAGTTAAATTGCAATAATTCTTCTTAGTAAATTATTTTATTAATCTCATCTACTCTACTTTTATTTTATTTTTTGTTGTTACAAAGTCGACACATTTAGTTACATATATAAATCTAATATTTAGTTTCTACATATTCTAAGTACACATGCTGTTTACCACAAATAATAGTATTCTGATAAAAGATGAGTACATAATTCGAACTCATAGAATGCTAATATATAATGTTAATTAATTTTTGTTACAACCTTCTATTACCTATAATAGTACTGAATGTACATATAACAGTGACAGTTATATTTAAAATTATAAATATTCCCCCCGACCCCTAATATCGTAACACCTTTCAAAGCTAATTACTACTACTACTATAAGTCATTCACTGAGAGCAACACTATATGTTTGGATAACTTACGTGTCATTTTTGTGAACAAAAGTGTGGGTTTAGAATCGCTGTAGCCTTTACAGTGCTGTTGTGCAGTTGAGACTCCAACTTGCGTGTACTTGATTTGCATACTGTTTTCCTTTTGCTGCTCAAAATCAACATCACACCCAGCTTTCATTTCACGTACGTGTAAAAGAGGAGCACCTGCATCTCTCTAAATATCCAAATACACAACCAGTGAAAAATTAATCGTTAGTAATGATTAAAATAAAATTTACAAACATAATGACAAACTAATGACTTTACAAATAGATGAACACGCGAACAGTAATTCACAAAGGTATAGAATACATGAAAAAATTCATGAGAATCATTTATTCTTTTACGTGACAGTTGTCCATTGTAAAGTTCCATGGAAGTCCATGATGCGCTTCACCACATAAAGTCTGCGCCCTAACCCGCTTTGGGTACAGTTCTGTGCAATTACTCGTAGTGAGAATTCTGAAATCCGCTTGTCTAAATTGGTAAGTGCGTTGATTTCCATCTAAACGAATTGTGAACATTTAATTTCTCTGTATAATTGTATAAACTGTGATTGCACAGTTCAATAAATGATAGTAGTATCCGATAAAATGATATTATCAAACGCACTACGACTACCTACATAAACATCCAAGATACAAGTTATGTACTATATTATTATCTACTATGTGAACCTGTTCGGTATCCTTTAAATTTATTCATTGTGGCTGTCTTTCCTTCCAATTCACTTTCAAAGTCGCAATCATCAAATTCATTAGCATTCAAACTGAAATTTCCTTTCCAAGGTAGCGGTGGAAGACAGATTGGGTAAACATCCCCTGCTTCCAAGTCCAAGGGTTCTCTCAACTTTATCAAGGCAATGTCATTGTCGTATGTGTAATCTCCAATTACGAATCCTGGGTGCATTTTAATGTTAGAAACTTCTCTTCGAGGATTTGACATGAGATCAGAGGCAGCGAGAAAAATTTCCACGTAGTTTGATTTGTACCTGAACAAGTTTCACACATTCAAAAGTTAAATTGCAATAATTCTTCTTAGTACTAAATTATTTTATTAATCTCATCTACTCTACTTTTACTTTATTTATTGTTGTTACAAAGTCGACACATTTAGTTGCATATATAAACCTAATCTTTAGTTTCTATTCTAGTTAGGTGATAGGTATTAAATTACATGCTTTGGTGTTAAAAAATTAATTGTATTAAATTCGCGATGATTGATAATGAATATGAATTACTTTGATGTGCAATGAGCAGCGCTGAGAATATAGCGAGAGTTGATAACAACGCCCCAGCACAAAGGTTCATTGGAATAGTCATCTTTGTCAACTAAAGCTGCAGTCCATGGAAAATCTCCTTCTTTAGCAGCATTCATATCTCGCATTTTCCCACAAGCTGAAATTAAACCAAAAATTAATTAATTCTCCACACATTTAACAATTTTCACATGATTCTTTGTATGTAACTTACAGCATCTTGCAAAAACTTCAGATCCAGCCGGAACTAGTAACGTATTTGGAATTTGCGATTGAACTATAATTGTATCATAGAAAAGTATTGAAAATATTGTTAACACTACTAAAACTAAAGTTCTTTCAGGTACACTGGTCATTCTCATTTGTAACACCATTGAAGATCACTTAGTATTGTTAAAAATACAAATTAACAATTACGCAATTGTTTGTACGTTTAATTAAAAATTAGTTATGCAATTCATGGGGGTTATAACACGATGAATTTAATGCGAACACACAATGAGAAATTGTTCACTGAGATTCCAAGTGTGTTTTGCTTGGAAAGTACGAAGCATGTAATAATTGTGAGTAATGGTGTGGGTAATTCTGTTCCATTACATGACTCTGAGGTGATGTATAGCTTTGTACCCTGCAAAGAGCAAAGAAATAATAAATGCAATAGCTACTACTACTAAACCAACTTGGAATAAAAATACCCAGGCACATAATATAAGACTAAGCTTGCAATAATATGGGAATTTTAAAGCAAAAAAAGTGTTATGTTATGTTATGAAGTGCAGTGCACTGTTGAGACTTGCATATTACACATGCTCTGGAAGAACAAGAGAGTTACCCAGTAGTAGTAGTAGTATTAGTAGAAAGGCTATGTTAATAAATTGTTTGTTGAAATGCCTATTTGTATATACCATGCATCCAATCCACATAATATGCGACATGGACTTTAGGAAAATATTTTCGTATATACATACCAAGGTCAAAACTGGTTTGAAACCCAGACAATTAAAACCGAGAGTATTAAGTCATGTAGCACGTTTGATTAAGCACATATGAAAGAAAACGTAGGTCGTCTCTACGCATTTGGTTTGCATAATGGATAATATGAACTTGTGTAGACCACACTTTTATATA
>JABASD010002295.1:0-28254 GCA_019776165.1 Pogonognathellus flavescens
TGAGTAATTTTCGCATTTTGTATACCACTCTTATTGACGACAGCATTATACGTACATTATTTTATAAAAGCCAATTATACTCAGAACTAAGTTGTAGAATTTCCTTCACACTGTCAAGTCTCTTGTTATATTTTTAGACTGTTTTAAAGACTCTAGTTTGTATAGCTTACACACCTGTAAGGGTAATATTATCTATTGAGTTTACAAGTACTGAATGTAATAATTAAGAAGTGTTGCAACTGCCTAATGGCAATGAGTAATTTTCGCATTTTGTATACCACTCTTATTGACGACAGCATTATACGTACATTATTTTATAAAAGCCAATTATACTCAGAACTAAGTTGTAGAATTTCCTTCACACTGTCAAGTCTCTTGTTATATTTTTAGACTGTTTTAAAGACTCTAGTTTGTATAGCTTACACACCTGTAAGGGTAATATTATCTATTGAGTTTACAAGTACTGAATGTAATAATTAAGAAGTGTTGCAACTGCCTAATGGCAATGAGTAATTTTCGCATTTTGTATACCACTCTTATTGACGACAGCATTATACGTACATTATTTTATAAAAGCCAATTATACTCAGAACTAAGTTGTAGAATTTCCTTCACACTGTCAAGTCATCTTGTTATATAATTGCATGACATATATGAATGGCTAAGAGCAAATGCGTCACCGAGTTTTAATTCATCTTTCACATTCAACATTTTCCCTTCGCAATTCGGCAACGTATAAAAATGGATACATTTCACTTCCTTCAAATGTAAGGTCCATTTCTGGCATAATCTTTCATTTCGCTTAAAATTTAAACAGATTCCATGGGTCAAGGTTTGATACTTCCAGATCTTTTGCATCTGTCCCGGTTTTGCGCCTGCCATATTAAAACAGTAGTATCATTCAACATTCTCAATACTATTAGTAAAGTGTTAGGACAATTTCTGGTTTCACTGCCAGATTTGAGGGAAGAGGGAAGGCGGAAAAGGATGGAGGGAAGAGTTGAGAAGAAAAGGAAATTAGGGGAGATTCGTGGAGAAAGATTTCTGGTAAAAGTGAGGAGGATGGATGTATATATAATGGATGTATGTATAACCAAAGGGTCATTACGTCTGCCAGGTCAATCTATTAAAATTGTTATTAACCGTCAATATACATAACTGTAATCACTATCCACTAAATAATCAAATAGATTGCTCCACGTCCCATGGAGGAATCTCATGGACTTGGAGGAATCTCAGGGGTGTGGAAGAATCTAAAGGACTTGGAGGAATCTCAGGGGTGTGGAAGAATCTAAGGGACTTGGAGGAGTCTCAGGGACTTGGAGGAGTCTCAGGGATGTGGAGGAGTCACAGGGTATGTGGAGGAGTCTCAGGGATGTGGAGGAGTCTCAGGGACGTGAAGGAAATCTCAGGGATGGGAATGAATCTCTTGGAGTCGGAGAATCCTGCGGGAGCCACACTCCTCCGGTCCGAGTCCCAGAGATTGCTCTTTCTCCATGAGATTCCTCCAAATCCCTGAGATTCCGCAAAGGGACAGGGAGGAATGTCATGGACCCAGAGAATCCCCCGGGTGCCAGAGAATCCTCCGGGTGACAGAAAATTCTCCGAACATAATAGATTCCTCCACGTCCCATGGAGGAATCTCAGGGACTTGGAAGAATCTCAATAATGTGGAGGAATCTCATGGATTTGGAAGAATCTAAGGAACTTGGAGGAGTCTAAGGGATGTGAAGGAGTCTCAGGAACGTGAAGGAAATCTCAGGGATGGGAATGAATCTCTTGGAGTCGGAGAATCCTGCGGGTGGCAGACTCCTCTAGTCCGAGTCCCAGAGATTGCTCCTTCTCCTTGAGATTCTTCCAAACCCCTGAGATTCCGCAAAGGGACAGGGAGGAATGTTATGTACGCGGAGAAGCCACCGGGTGCCAGAGAATCCCCGGGGTGCCAGAGAATGCTCCGGGTGACAGAAAACTCTCCGAATATGGTAGATTCCTCCACGTCCCATGGAGGAATCTCAGGGACTTGGAAGAATCTTAGGGATGTGGAGGAATCGGTAACCAGATACTTCCGTCCCGAATTATTTCCGTCCCTACATTACTTCCGTCCTACAACACTTCCGTCCCGAATTATTTCCGTCCCAATTATTTCCGTCCCAATTATTTCCGTCCTGCATTATTTCCGTCCCGCATTATTTCCCTTCCAAATTATTTCCGTCCCAAACTAATTTACATTTTGATTATTTAACTTATACCCTTATGACCCCAGCTGACTTCTAAATAATTATTTAACTTACCCTTATGACCCCAGCTGACTTCTAAATCGACAACCGCACCGCTCTCCAGTTCACAGCCCACCCACACTCCCTTACAAAATTTTGAGCTGTTCCGTGAACTAAAATATTTCTTACGTGCCTAAAAACCAACCAACATACCTACATTGGATATGAGACTAATTGGAAGTTGCAAAAAATTATGAAATTAAGTTAAGGAAATGAAAGGGAACACGCTAAGGGCGGTATGAATTTTTTAAACTGAAAATACTACAAGCAAAAGCAAAGCAATGAATATTAATCATACTGCCCAATTAGTCACTACAATAAAATGTTTATTTAAACAGTTGATTGTAATGTGCAGAGTGGTCACGTACATGCTGCGTGTTATCATCCAAACGTACAAAGCAAATAAATGTATTTCCAAGCTATGCAGTTTTGGAGCACTCCAGGGTGAGGAAAGGCTTATGTAGGATTTAGGATATGTACAAAAAAATGAGAGGATTATTAATGGGAGAAACAAACAATTATTGAAGTTGTTATTTTTTGGTAGGCTAAAAATCGTAGGTATTTGCAATCGAACTCAAATAATCTTCTGTGAGCTGACCTGCTTGATCATATGTATTTACGATATCGGCAATTCTCATATCCAGCTGTTCATACTTCTTTCGCCTTTTTGCTACGGGTTCCCTCATATTAATTTTCTCCAAATTGAACTCCGTCATTCCATGCAGTTTTTTGAGAAATTGAATGAATTTCCAATACGTTAAATGGGATCCACCCATGATATTTCCCAGAGCATTGTTATTGCATTCGCAGACGTTATTTGATCTTGAAATGCCGTTTTTAACCCTTTCGAATACACTCCAAAGAGAATGAGCGTATCTTGGGTTTTTTCTTCTTCCGTGCCTATCTGTTCTCCCTATCCAATTATCTTCCATGTAATTCATCAAAGGTTCCAAAATGATTTCATTTTCAATAAAAAACGGCGTATCTGATAATACTTCGTATCTTGCAACAATATCATTTGGAGGGACAAAAGCTAGTGCCCCTAATTTCTTGATATGCAAGGCAAAATCTGGGTCCTCCATGTATTTTTCCCTAATTTCTTCGCAACCTTGTATTTTTCTCCAAAGGCACTGACGGAAATGAAACAGGCACCCCTGTTTTGGAACAAGTCGGAAAACTTTTTTAGTGGAACTTAATATGGCTGCTTCGAAATCAGTCATTATGGACAAAGGATCTAAATTGGGTTGTAATTGTTTGAGCAGCTCCCACATTTTAGTGTACGTTGATTCTTTCATGTCCGAAAGTAGTGCAAATACGACAGGCACATACTCACCGTCTTTGAACGCTATAATAAGGTATAATTGTGCGAATAATGTGGGAACAGTTTTAAAAGTTCCATCACAGTGGACATGAGATCTGCTTAAAGATTTTCTGTCGTAGAAAAAATTAATATTGTTCGGGATTTTTTCATCAGCTAGCAAAAATTGTTTTCCGGAAGATGTAATTTGCAACTCTTCAGGAATTTCAAAATCCACTAATGAATTTGGAGTGGCAGCAATGTGGTTGTGTTTCCGTCTTAGAAAATTTATGCGACTTTTCAGCGATCGTAATTGTGGCATTTTTGCTTTCACGGCCATACTTTTTTCATTTTCTATTATATTTGCTACTATGTGAGATGGAGTAATGAATGTAGTGATAGCCATATTTCTTAAATCATCCCTTAATTCGCGAAGTTTATTTTCTCTACTGTTTTCGCTATGTAAATTGTGGTCTCTTACAATGAACAGATCGTCTCCCATAGTATGTATTCTGCCTGGGCATTTTTCTTTTTCATTGAAGATGCAAACCTATACTTTCTTTTCGTCGGCACCAAATCTTAGAAAACGATATGCACTATTGTTGTTGTCAATTAATAAATCCTTTCCCTATGATGTCTTGCTTAGAGTGAACGCAGGAGCGGCTGCATTGAAACATTTATTACTATTACTATTTTTGATACATGTATGATGTATTACACGAATTAATAATAATATTGTTAAGTCGCAAATTTGAATTTTTAATTGCATTTTTGTAATAAATAAAAACCCATTATTTGAAAAAGGGTCTACGAACCAACCTGTTAAGGAGAAAAATTAACATTGTCATAACAACCTTGGTCTGCAACATATCAAAAGTTTTGGAGAATATACGTGTAAATTTTTATACAAGGTGTGCCTCACTATTTGTTCTTAATTTTCTCAGAATCAAGGCGAATACAAACTACTGCAGCAACTGCCTTCCTGTGCATTATGCCTCTTATGTCACATTCGCATTTTCATTCATTCGCTATTTCCATACATTAATGCAACAGCAACAACTTTAGGATTTGGATTCCTTTTTTATTTAATTGTTTCTGCTTAACTAAACTACTACTAGTATTTCATAATTAAAAGCTTTAATTGTGTTATTATTTGCATGACATGTAAGACTGACCAACGGCAAATGTATTTTTCAATTTAAATTCATCTCCGACATTCAGCTGTATCCCTTCGCAATTGGGGAGAGTGAAAAAGTTGATACATGCAGCCCCCTTCAATTGTATTGTCCATTTGTGGCACATTCTTTCATTTTGGCGAAAATTTACGCAGATACCCTTTGTTAGAATTTGGTACTTCCACAATTTTTGATACTGTGCCTGTTTTTCACCTGCAAATTAAAATTTTAAAAGTATTTAGTGTGATACGCATATTATTTTTGGCTGTATTTTTTTACAGTTAGACGCGATCATATTTTCAGTTTCATATTAGAGATTCACAATCAGGGCTCAGAATGAAAGTGTAAATTAATGTGTTCGTATAAATTTTCCGCACTTTTTGACGTCAAATACAGTGCAACTAAAAGCTGATATAAAAAGCATTGAGGCTTATTGCCCTGTATTTGACTTCAAAAATCGACAAAAAGTTATATGAACACAATAATTTACACCTTCATTCTGAGGCCTGTTCACAATACCATACTCACTTGTGGTTTCATAGCAGGTCATGACATTCTCCGCAATATTGACAGTCGACACCAAATTCAGCATTGCTTTGAAGAATTCTTCACTAGGATTTACAGCAGCAAATTGCTCTTCTGTTAGTTTCATTAAATTGTTTGCGAATTTTTACTTCGATCTGCAACTTATGCCTCAGCCGTATCATTACCTGGCCAATTTCTTGATGAAGATTTTCGTTTCGTAGTGCTTTAGCTAAAGCAATTTTTTTTAACGCTGAAGTTTCATTGCTGAAAAATCCATTTATGGAAGACAGAACACCGGTAATCGGTATGGGATATTTTGTCACAGTGTCGCCCCATGCATTAGCACTTGTGTCATCCAAGGAACCACCTGCATGGAAAATGTGCGTTCCCGTAACCGCCAAATCAGCAGCTGTAATCAGCTTTTTTATAATGTCTTGCAATGTTGTTTGTTGTTCTAATTTGTTTAGACCATAATTGACTGTGGTATGATTTGTGGCAAGATGTGTCAGCAATATTAGGAGACGACCACCTAGCTTTACATTTTTGAAATATTTAGTCCCGTAGTTGTTAACAAATTTGAAATATTCAATTTCACTCCCTTCGTATACTTCCGGTAGTTGATTATACATGAACCGCATACCTTCTCCAGCAGAAATGTTATCTTCCAGCTTTATTATCACTTCGTTTTTTGTAAAGCTTGCAATCTGCAAATGATGACATCTGTTACTTTTTTAATTTTAAAAGGATTCATATATTTTCAACACGCCACAATGCTAACTCACTTATATTTTCAACAATTAAATGAAAATTACCAACAAAACAAGTAAACATTAATAAATGCATACAATATGGTAGACAAGGGCGTAACTACGTATGGGGTCACTGGGCTTGAGCTTCCCCCCCCCCCCCAAATTCCCGAAAAAGGGTTGTGGTGTCGGAACAATTTTGCCATTTTTAGGTTTTAAACCCCCCTAAACGGATTGAGTCCCCCCATTATAAACATTTCTAACAATAATATTTGATTTTGAGTCTTGAAGTGATAAAGAACGAATGGAATTGTAAACATCTTTTCCATTTTTGGTTTTCACGATTATGAGTAACTGGCGCTAAACAAAGGTGCCAAAAAATCGGGCGCCCTGCTAGGGTTTTGGCCGACCGGTAGTTTAAACCACAAACTCTGCATTAATCGAAGAACATGTTCCGTTTATCTCCCCCACTCTTACTAAAATTCCTCTGCCTTCATTTTCGGACCATATGTCATTGCATGACCCCCTGGGGAGTAAATCACCCCCAGAGGTAGTTTCTAAGATCAGTCTGGTGTCCCTATTTGACAACTCGACACGATTTTATATATTTAATAGTTGAAACATATAATTTGTTAACTTACCGTTATTGACATTTTTGACAGTTGTTCCTGATTCAAAAATATAAAAAGTTCGTTTGGAAAACCAACAAAACTTGACAGGTACAACAATGCGTCAAGGGAGGAATGAAATGTTGTTATGAATTCCCTCACAATTTTCTGTACAAACAAAATAAACCCATTAAAAACAAATCAATGTCAATTGGAACCGACATTCGTTTAACGATGATTAAGTCAACGATCAAAAAATGTAATACTCGCCTTTGCAGTCGGATGTACGCTTTTCACTGGGTATGGTATTTTGTAGCCATCAATATCGAAACGTTTAGTTGTGCAATTAAATGCAAACAACGTTGACACATCTTTCGTATTCGCAACAAACATGTTTGTCTCAATCAGTGGAAGGGTCGCGTGTTGTATACTGCTAATGCCAGGTCGCAATTTACCACAGTTGTTAATTCTATTTGTACATACATTTTGTCAACATCAACATTTATTATATATGTATATTCTAGGAAAAATGCAATGTATACTAAAGGCGAAATACCTTTCTTTTCTTGTCATTTTGGCGGGCTCAATGTCCTTTCTAACCCATCTAAAATTGTGGCAGATATTCAATGCAAAATTCAGGTGAAATACTCAGAGTTGAATATCAAATGATACAATAATATTTTATTTCCATATAAATACCACATATAATTGTGGCAAAATTATTTTATTACCTACTCCCAGTTTCAGCGTTGGCAACGTGAACATCCAGTTCGGCGTAATTCACCACATTTACCACTTTCGGGGGTATTTCAACACCTTTCGAAAGACAAGCAGAAGTAAAACATTCGTTTGCCAAAATTATAATATAAATGGTACTAATGACGAAGAATGTTTTCATTGCTCCTTCTGTAATTATAATAAAAAAATATTTAATTTTCATGGACGTATATATATTTCTCTATATATACCTTTTATAAGTATGTTGTAATTGCCATTAAAGACACAATAGTAAAAAACAACAATAAACAAATTCAATGGATAACGGATAATGATTTTCCGAAATAAAATAAATATCTCGTTTAAATAGTTTTCAGTAGTAGTTTTCTCATTTAATATAATCTTACGTGCCATTTGTACCCGAGTTGTTAAATTTACTTTATGTATTCCCGATTTGTGGCAAATGAGTTTTGTTGAGATTATATGCTCCTAATTGTTAACGAAAGAGCCGCTTTCGCTATAACAAATTGTGCTGTTTGGCTTCTTTTTCTCACATATACGTACAATCTAATAACTGGAACGAAACAGATTTCTTGTTTCTATACCAATAATTAAAAACTGATCCTTTTAATTGATTAACAAGTCTTTTAGTGGGTTGATGGACATAGCCTGTAGTCGTTATGCAATATAGGATTTAACAAACAAATCTAAATCTTCTTATTTGAATACATGCTTTTTGCTTTATATAGGAAGTGGATAACAATCCCTTACAATTACCAATATATATTGTTTTCGGCTGTCTTGACTTGGATTTTTTCAACACGGAAGAACTCACAAATGTAATGTAATGTGATATTCTATTCCCGTGTTATACATAGGAATGTATATTAAGCTATACACTTCCTATGCTGTTCTCCATCTATTAACGCACACGTGACCTGCTGTTAGAGTTTGTTTAACTTTTGCTATCGCCGCGTGACACACATTCTATTTGTGGTTATGACCCCATTTGAGCACACGGGATTTACCCTGGCGAAATATGAAACTGTTTCCTACTCGAGGAGTTTGGGTTATCCCTCTCGCACACTGTAAATCTTCAAGATTCTTGTTCTTCAGTTGTTGGATTTGTTAGTTTAGTTTTCGTGCTACAGTCACACATTGAGGTACAAAGTGCAAGTATACATTAAATTTAACATCAACAATTATTCCCTACGCATAATTTACCAATACTTCATTTGATTTTACTATTTAATTGTCGACATCGCAACACTCAGTTTATAAAATGTTACTGGCAGTTACCTTCGCAGCAACCATCGCCTTAGTTTACTGTTGCAATTCGACACCATCAACAAACTATAATCACAAACATGTTAGTCACGCGGATATACTTGTTGATGTCATTCGGCCTAAGCAGGAATTGGCACAAAGGTAGTTTAATGGTCGACTTATTGATTTTTCAGCATATTGCCATTGTGAATGTATTCTTTCATTGCTTTTTTTTACATTCTAGGTCTTTGCGTACTGTGTCGACCATATCTACTCATTTGCAGAGCAGTTTTATCAGGTAGAATCAATAACAGCGTTTACTCATTCAAAACTTCTAAATCAGCAATCTATTCACAATTTGCTGCTCACAATATACATCAAAGAAAAATCAAAAGCAGAGCCGTAACAAGGCATAGCCCCGGGAGTAATATCATGCATGTTTGATGCAGGCTTTATTTATATTCCACTAATTATTGTGCGGTGACAAATTCTTTACGTACACGAGTGACGAAGCACAAGCAAAGCTAACAGTATTTTTGTTTGATTGGTTTAAAACAGCAAGACAGTATGTGGTCGTGTGCGCCCAGGTTTGCAACACGTGACTTTTGGACTAAACAGAAATTACTTTCAGCAAAACTTTACTGACATTAGTCCTCCCATGTCCCATTTGTTCCAGCTCAGCTGCCTTTATTCTACAACCGATGATTTGGGTTACCAAAAACCAGACCAACTGGATACGATTCGCTCCACACCTAAAGTAAACAATTCACTACTTATATCTACAAATCGTTACGGTTGCTGTTAATTTAAACTGTAAACCTTAATTTAAAATTGGCCAGACTAGATTTTTTCTGAATTTATATATTTTATTTGTTTTGCGTTCCAAATCGTAGAATACAGAGGATTCATGTGATATTGAAGAAAATTAATGTTATTGCGCCTTCGTGTTCAGTCCATTGATTTCAGAACGGTAATTTTTCTTTTCAGGGCCTATACCAGGAATATTCCAAATCGTTTCGCCATTTCCACGAGCTGATGGCGAAGGAAGAAACAATGATGGGTTTTTGGACATCATACGTGCATAATTCCGACTCAGTGGTTGCTATCGCAGATAAAGATGTGGATAACATTGAAACCACGGTACGCTGCCTTTTATAACAAACATCACTTGATAATATAAACTCAATATAAATATCAACTCAATATCACACAATATAAACCCCCTTGCATAGTTCTGCTGGCCAAAAAAAGCAAACACTGCTACGTATACATTTCACTGTTTTTTCAATGATCATTTAGATGGTTTAAATCATTTATTATTTCCCCAACCTTTAACCACAGTTACATTCTCATTGCCAGTTATGTATACTGTAGGTTGATAATTCTTCTTAAGATTTCCAATCTCTTTCCAGTTACAGTTTAACGCTAAATTAAGCACCAAATCTTTATTCCAATCAAGTACGTGTATTAATGGTAAATGAGATGAAGTTGGGACACGGCGGAGGCTCCGGAGAAGTTAATAAGTTTAGTTTATTCGTAGTAGTTCAGAAAGCGAGTAAGTTTATGTTCAGAGAATCCGAAGAGTAACGAAAAGTTACGAGAAAGTAGGTAGGAGGTATTCAAAGCTTAGGTGACAGTTCATTTATTTATTTTACATAATTTATGCAATAATCAAATAGCTTAATTCCTGACGGTATTCGTAGAGGTAACATCACATTAAGTAGCATGTACGGCGTTCATTCATTCATGCTTATCATCACAGTACACACTTCTATTTGTCGTCATTTTATAAGGGCAATATTAATAGAACATTAATCTAAATTCGAACACGGAACGTACTTGTTTACCCAACACACATTCCGGCTCAATCACCATTTTCTCTTCAGTCTTATCTGGATTTCGGAAAAAGTACAAATCAGTAAATATAAAGTATAGATTCATTATACAGCAGCACAGTCTCAGGTACGCTAACAGATTTGGTAAGTCGGAACTTTCGTGAAGTTATCCGAATTACCTCGTCCGACTGACCGAATGCTGGTCTGTCCGTCGTTCACTGTAGGAAACCAGCCAGCCATCGGCCAGTCGGAGGGGTGTTTCGGGTAACTTCACGAAAGTTCCGACTTACCTAATCTGCTAGAATACCCGACACGGAGCAGCAGTGATCTCACTAATAATCATTCAACCTTACTCAACTCACCAAATTCACTGAACAAATTGACAAAACCATAATTCATTGTTTAATTATTTTTACAGATTATTAGTTATGTGAGACATGAATACATAACAAAACTGTTCGGCAATATACAGCCGAGTGAAAATGCAAAACGAGCATACGACGCCTTGCCACAAAACTACAACGGAAATGAAAATGAATATCTCAGATTCATCTAACACTATGGATCAGAGTATTTCACCAATGCGGTGATGGGTGGGAGATTCTTTTTATGTTTAAATCATCATCGAATTGAGATGGAAAACAAAAATCCCAACCTCAGTAAACAAATCACTGATTTATCTAATACAATTGCGGATCTTATTGCTTCAGTGGTAAAGAAAACGCAAACGACCGTCATAAGTCAATACGTATTGCATGAAGGAGGTTCCTTGAATTTCAATCAAAATCTAGGTGATTGGAGTAAATCCGTCGCATTCAATCCCTATCCAATTGGGGGGACATTAGCACCTATACCTTTTTTCTTCAACGAAACCAAAGGATCTCCAAAGTACCTCGCTTTCATGAAGGCAAAAAAGGACGAAGAGATGTTTCATAATTACAAGAAAATACTCATTCAAATGAAGAGAAGAGAGGATTCTGATACATATATGGGAAAAGCGTTAATTAAGTTACTGCATAATGAAATGTCCCTTGTACAACCAAGTCAGAAGGTATATGACGTGATTTCAAACAGGATGAAATTGAAAGCGTCATTTGCTTCACACTTTTTTGAATGTCAAAAGCCATACAAAAAACAAAGTGGTACGTTGTTTTAAACAAGTTTTACCTAATCTTAAACATTTTCGTAAGCTGTTTTGAAAATGACAAACAATCTAAACCCTAACTATTTTGTTATAGAATATGATTACCAACAAGAACGCCAACAATACTCGCTAGCTAAGGATATTTGCGTCACTGTCTTAAAAGGTTTACCTCATTGTAAGGACACAATCTGGCAGTTGCCAGATGATGTCAAGTGTCTGCTTGTATTCAAAAACGCTAAATGCAGTGGAAACATTGCTGTTGTCGCAGAACCAGCAAAATTATCACCTGTGCTGCCCGGAGCCCTTTCCTATTATGCGACAAATGATTGTTGAGATTGTTACAATAGAGGACTTTCTGAATGTCCCCACCTGAAAATGTAGGTAGTCGGCCAACAAAAACCTCAAATATACAGCTGATAACAATCGGTTTCACTAATATTTAGTGTAGACCATCTCTATTTAAGTATTATGATTCTATATGGAGACATTCAGAACGTCCTCTAATTTACATTTTGATTGCTTTAGCTGTAAGACTAAACACACTTTGTAAAAGTTCGAGGCTTACGTTACTAGATAATTATACAAGCCAGTATAACTGTATATATCGTTGTCGCTCACGTCCGTAAACTTTCTTCTGCTTACAAGAACGACGAAACTCGAAACATTTGTTGTGTAGTGATACATATGATGGTGTTGAAATAATTGTAGGCATCGAAATTTTACAAAGATTTTATTTTACGAGCTAAAGCAAACAATGGTGGTAAAGCTGTCTCGACACTAGTCCTCAGTTGTAAAGTAAGAATTAATGTACTTGTATGAAGATGAGTTATTCAATGCTGCAGTAGAGTTGTAAATCATTACGGGTATGTATATAAAGTCAGTAACTCAATCGTGTAGTTTATGTCATACAGTCTATGCATCAGTGGAAATAAATGCAAACACAAAGTGATATTGCTATTGTTTGATGTTTATTTATTTATGATAAAGGTTAACCTATTATCGTTTTAAATTTTAAGTTACCCGTTAATGTCAGTACTTATTAATGTATTTCATGTGAGGGATTTTAATTTTGGTTATATATTTTTTAGGCACAATTGAGGCTTTCAATGAAGGGAAGGACCGCAAGATTTGGGAACAAGCTTAAGAGCATGTGGAATAAGTAAGTTTGTACGTAATTTGTCCATGTATGCAACTCACTTCACAACATACATTTAACTCTGGGCCCAAATCTTCCGGTAACTCAAATTTATTATAAAGAGTCGTAGTTTACAGTTCATACGTTTGAAGCTATAGATTTTGTCATTTTGTATATGCACTTTGCAAATGCATATGTTTTGCACATCAGATATAATATTATAACACCACCAAATATACCAATAAAACCGATAACAATGTTTGTAATTTCAATTGTAGTTAGAAAACTCCAGATGTACTGATGAAAAGACTTTTCTGGCGATGAATTATCTGCAACAACCAGAGGTAGCAGAGTTAATATATGCAACACGTTGGGTAGAAAACTAAACTTTGTACTGTTGGTTGGGTACAATGCCCAAACAGCAATACATGCGAGACAGATTGAGAGTAAAGTAAGCCATATGTAGATAATCATATTGGAACCACTAATTTGTTCCTGAAGGTGATGGGTGAGGTAGGAAGGCGAAAATAAAAAAGGAGTGGGTGGAGTGAGATTAAGAGTCGGTAACTGATGATGCCAGTTAAAATTGATTATCTCCGTACTATTTGTAAATTTCGGTCCCTCGCCAAAATCCAAACTCCTATATAAAACACACATATGATTGATTTTAATCAAAAGTTGATGTTGATGACTTTTAAAATGCAGATTAAACAAATTGTAACCTTATAAGGGACATTTGTATAGGTATCAGATGTGTCACCGTCACCGTGTCATTGTCGTAGTCGTTAATACAGGGGAATTTTCCTGGAATTTTGACGCCATCATTGTTAACTTCAAACGAGCAAGAGCATTTCCCGTTTACTAAAACGGCTCCGACATCGTGTTTAACTTTGTAAATTCTTGTTGAAGTGGTTCCGTTGGAGTTCTCACAAATAAATTTTATAGATTGTGCATTAGTAACTGCCACTTTTCCTGCACCCACCTCACTGATTCTGGTTACGTTTGATTTGGAGCATTGAAATATACACTCCTGCAACAAATTAAAAGGGACATTAGGTTAGTGATACTTTTCTACAAATTAAAAAACTGTCTGTAGAAAATAGAAATGTTATTATATATGATTGGATGTAGCCTGTATTACTTTTGAGATTTCTTCAGCGCTGCCGTGAAAAATAGATTGAGCACAATTAGTGAACGACGACGGATCCCGCAAATGCGACGGTATGAAGCAAAATCCTTTCTCTTCGATCTTACAGAAACGTCCCATATGGCTGTTGATAGGAATGACAGTGTCATCGAACTTTACGGCGTATTGCGTAAAATCCATTAAACTACATTGACTGTCACCAAACTGGTAAGGCACTTTCAGCAACTCAAAAGCTTCATACGTTCGGTTTATTCGTTTGAGTGGAACGTGGATTGTGATTTGCATTTTTGTTTTACTATACCAGCAGTCGCAGATTTGTAGCTTCCACAAAGAGTTGATCGAGGCAGCGATTTCCCATCCATGCGGTGACAGATCTTGGGTGAGTTTATCCAATCTTTCTTTTAATGCCCCTCTTGGCAAAATGGATCGGGGTATCAACTGCCCTCTGCAAAAATACGCATGCAAAACTGTACAATTAGAACACATACATTGTACTAGTTTACTTCAATTAACATTTATATAAATCAAATAAGTTACCTGCATTGTGAAGCTGCATTGTCCAAGTTCGCAGAAATATAAAGTAGATACTGATTTTTAACTGTGGAAGTAACGATGTCAGAAATGACAGCCTCGTTTTTTAAGGCAGTGTCTGTGTAACTAGTAATGTCTTTTCTAACTTCGTTCATATCTGTGTACATCGACTGCAATAAACCCTTATTGTAGGATGTTAGATTCCGCATAAAAGATGTTATGGTCTGCTGGTTAGCTGTAATGGAATTTTGCAATCTGTTTTCGCGTTCGTCCATTGTTGCTAAGTCAACATGCAAATCGGAAATATCGGTAGACGTAGCCGTTCCCCACAAAAACTTATTTATTTCTCCAACAAAATTTACAAGCCCCCGTTCGTGCCTTCGACTGACGGTTTCATTCTCTGGTATCGAGACGTAGGGATGATTACCAATTATCTCACTTTGTATAATAGATGTGACATTATTAACACCTTTTAGTATTGAACACAAATAATCTGAAGCAGAGCATGTGTATGCTAATTTTGGATGCGGTTCCAGTACTGGTAGGTCCAAAACAAAAGTAATTGGCACATTACGTTCGTATATAATTATACCCGGGATCGAATTGAAAAATATTCCTTTAATAACCGTGGACAGCAAAGGTTCTTCTGTCGTACAATAAACTGCAAAAGTAATAATAAATATAATGTTCCTTCATTGATGGATATAGCCATAGCCTTTACCATCACTTTTTAATATTATTGATATTTTAATATTACAGATGTTTCATAATTAGAAATAAAGTTATTTGATATTAATTCATTTGTCTTAAAATGAAGATTTCAGTAATATTCAAAATTCAAATTCAAAAAAATGTAAGTACATTTTGCTATAAGGGCAAAAGTAATACATAAAAATAATGATAGTGAAAGTATAGTGAGTGATTTCCATGTTAATAATGAATAACTTAAGAGAATAGTGAGATTTGTGCACTTAATTTTATAAACTAATTTTATATCAAAAAAAGGTTTGTTCGACAACGCAAAAATTTCTTTACTTTGGTCGCTAATTATAAGTATAAATTTAAAGACTCGCCTTCAAAAAAAGCTGTAGCAGCAAACACGAAGAGTAAGATTGGCCCAGACATGTCTCCTGTACTAACTCAATTTGAATATGAGACTAACACTACTCTGCAATCAACTTATATAGAGAAATGATATATTGTGTGGGTGAGCTTTCGGTTTCACAACAACTTTTTTGTTGATCATCCCTACAAGGCTAAAGTGTCTAAATGAAACAGTCATAGATTGTGACAGATTGAAATGATTCCACTAATATAAAGCCGGTCGTTAAGGAACAAACATCGTAGCTATTAATCGTAGTTTACTGTACTGGTTTTAAAACATTCAAATGTAAATGTCTATATCCGTTTAGAAAGTATCGAGTGATGTTTCTTTGTGAAAAGTGTTTTCACAAGGGTTCGACATTCTGCCAATGTCTCATTACTCATTACGCACGACTCGAGGCGAGAGCAATTCGAGCTCTCTCCTCAGATTAATTCACATTCAATCTTATTCAAATCTCCACCCTCATCTTCCTCCAATCTCTCCTCACTTATCTTCCTCCAATCTCTCCCTTCAGCTTCCTCCAATCTCCACCCTTATCTTCCTCCAATCTCTCCTCACTTATCTTCCTCCAATCTCTCTTCTTATCTGCCTCCAATCCCCCCACCCCTCCTCTCTCCTGCCAAATATTTTCGTACTTCTTCCTCCTCTCCTTCATTATTCCTCTTCTTATCCTCCTTTCATTTTACACCGTGTTGTACAGAAGCAGATTCTCCTGTGACACAAAATCTCAAAAGTAGATTGTGTGCATACGAGCAGAATGTCGAACCCTGGTTTTCACTTTGATTCAATAACACAACGACGGCCAATATTTATATCCCCACGCAACACAGAACCTAAAACAGTTGTATGTTTTGAGAGGTGTGTTAGGCTACTTGGCCTGTTGTGAAAATTTGTAGGAGCATCCTAAAACTACTTTCTACTCATATGTAAAACGTCTATGGGCATTGCACTGCTCCATATTTGTACATGCCGACATATCCAATCCGGAAAAAACGATTAGTGTTAACCAAATTAGGATCCGGTATACATATAAAATGTAGAGTATGTCAAATGCTGTCCAAACAGTATTGCTGTTGACGAAAAAGTGGTTTCACAGAATTGATGAGAAGGAGGATGGAAGTTATAAAAGCAAATGTTTTCACAACAGAAACTAATTTTGCTGAAGAGCAGCAGTTATATAATATTTGTTATTATATGTAACAACGAAATTTTGAATACCGGAATTTGGTTTGAAAAAATAATTAAAAACCCTAAATTGAAAAATTTAATGCAAAACACTGTCGTGGAAGAATTTACATGAGTAAACGAAGTATCCGACGATGGTCGTCGATCACCGGCGAGATGATTGCGGTAGCAGTGTCATTGGTTGTTAAAGGCGACTGTGCTTTGCTTGAGCAAAGTTACAAAAAAAGTGATTCAGTATGGGGGAAAATAGTGCTTTATTTGGGAAAGGAGTTTACGACAACACGAGATAGGTTTTGGGCAAGAACTGCTTGGAGAACCAACAAAATGTTGTGCCAGGTAAAAAGAGAGAAATATTTGAGACTTCGGAGTAAAATCATAGTGCTAATGTAAGAAATAAATATTTGCAGGATTTACATCGTGACCTTTGCAGCTCAAAAAAGGATCCTTACACACCACTGCTAGAGTTTAAAAACACATTATCAATAAGTTTGGCAGATATGGAGATGTATTGCGTTTGCCAACAACCGGAGAGTGACAAACCGGAGTCTGATATGCTGTGCTGCGACCAATGTTCTGATTGGTAAGAGTATAAATTTTGTTGAAATTAAATGTAATGTTTTTCTGGTGTAGTGATAAAGTAGCCGTAGTATTAGAATCAGGAAACCAAACACCCTAACCCAGTGGGTTTGTGTGTTTTTAACCAAAAACCATAACACTGGATTTTGCGATTTCTTGTTATCCAAAAACACAGCAAAAACCTAAAACCCTGCTTATTATCAATGTGTACAAGGTTTCTTGATTGAAATTAAATGCTTGCTTTCGCAGGTTTCATGGGATTTGTATAGGCGTCCGTGTTGCGGACTTTCGAAGTAAAAATTGGTTTTGTCAAAAATGCGAAACTGGAAAAAGCTATGATGCTATTCCAACAATTTTCAAAGCTGCGTATAAAAACCGTAAAGGGAAAGTAAATGAAGATGACAACGGAGCTGCTGATAATACAAATAAGTTGCAAAAAGCTGCCGAGCATAAATTGAAAAAAAACACACGCATTACGGACGCAGTTACATCACCATTGTTATCACAAGGTTCAAATTCAGAAAGCGATATCGATAGTGACGGACCAATTCATGCTTCAACTCCGATTGCACCAACAAAAATAGCAAAGAAAAAAGTAATTACATTGCAAAATAGCAACTCATTGTAAAATTTGTTTTTGAATATCGTATTTCATATAGCTTTTAAAAAAATTGTATTATCGTATAAAGTGGCGTAGACTGAAGAGAATGACAGTATCTGCACCATCAAAAGTGCAACCTTCTACGAGTGCTGACAATCAAGACGAAAGTGAAGCAGAAGGTCACAACTTAGAAGGTAAAGAGAAATAATATCTAATTAGTATAACTTAACAGCTAATAATTTAGAAGTAGCAAATGATTATTATCGGATTGTACTCAGCGATAAATACTGGGTTGTTGAGAAAGAAATTCTAAGCCGAATAGTCTTAATTAACATCGTTTTACCAAGAATCTTAACGAATCAACCAATGAATGGAATGATTCTCGGTTTTGACAATTTTGAATATTTCAGTTGTTGGCATGAAAACGTAACAACGCCAAAAACATTAACAATTGAAAAAAACTTGCAGGAGGTTAAAACAAACACACCGAAGTATTTATTGATGCGAGGGTACAAGGACAAGTACAAGTATATAATGAGCTTGATTTATTGTACATCGTGTGAAAGAATGAACCCTATTGCAGAAATGCATTTAAATGATACTATCATTTACTATTTAGTACGAGATGGCCCAACGGAAATCAACTCAGAGTTTCAAATATCCATACCTAGTAAAATGTGGAAGGAAATTAGACCGAAGAGTAATGCGCTTAATTCAACTAGGCGGTACAGTGAAAGAATGAAAAAAGGCAAGTGGACGGACGAATTTTACACAGCATTTCGGAATAGCTGCAGTGAAGAAATGAAAGGATGCAGATTAACATTCAAATACCACCATGTTTTTCCGAAAAGTGACACAAAATATGTGCAAGCTGTTGCTAAATGTTCAAGACAGCCATTGTGTTCCATGAAATATGATTTTGATATATCAGCTAAGCCGAGGAAAAATGTTGATGTCGTAATACAAGTGAGGTATGCCAACAACAAATTAATTAAATACGTTGTATAAACGGCGAGCTCTATTTTAGCACATGTCGTAAACAAACAACTGATAAAGGTTTAGTACGCGTCTGCACCAAAAAGAAAAAGATTCACGTTATTTAGAAGTGGTATAGGTTTTACATATTTTCTGGCAGGAAAAACTGCTCGGTTTTTTTACTTTTTTTCATTATGATAATTAAGATATAAACCGAATTTGATAACAATTTCATTGTTATATGAATTATCTACAAAGGCGTACTGAAAATTGGTTTTGGTGGGGCACAGGAAAAAGTATGATATTCAAATATAGCGATTAATTTTGATAAAAATTGTGTGTGAGAACGATAGCATTTCGACTGTCCAGGTTTACTCTTAACTGAATCCGCATAGGATTGTCCACCTAATAGGATGCACATATGTGAAAAAAATTGTTTAAATTAATACGACTATGGTAAGCAAACATTTACAATAATGAAAGTAATTTTTGTGAGCAATATTATCCCCTTATAAAACAGCAAATAAACTTTGAACATGTACTTTAGGATAAGTGTACATGAATATGTGTACACTGTACAAGTAGGGGGCAGTCCATAAAGTACGTCCGCAAGGACCGGGTGGGTGGGGGTACAGAGAAAGCGGACAAAATGCGGACATAGGGGGAGGGGGGTTTAGCGATAGCGGACGTCCGCTTTTCATGTTAATACATGTGAAGAATTTCCCGACATTTTATAAATTTTCTTGATGTATTTTTGTGTAAATATTATGTAAACATTTTTACCATTTTATGAGATTTGAGAACAAATCAATTTTTTAATGCGAGTTGTAGTCTAATAGACATTATGATTTTTGAATGAGTTATTTTCCATCACACACCTGATGTTTCAAAATTATTAAATTGATTTTCAAATTTTTTGACATGAATTCTTACGGTTTTTAATCTTTCGCGTTAATCTTTCATTGTATGATACAATAACAATCCAGTTTCCAAAATGTGTAATGATAAAAAGGGAAAAGTTTCAAGCTTTAATTTGTGTTTTCTTATAGGTCAAATAATTTATATTGAAAATCATCATATTTTAAGTTGAAAGTCTTTGTAAGAACTTATTACTTATTTCGAAAAAAATTCGGCTAGCGGACGTCCGCATGGGAGGTGGGGTCCACTCATTGCGGACAAATGCGGATAACAGGGGGAGGGGGAGTCTAAAATTGGCCAAAATTTGCGGACGTCCTTAATGGACGGCCCCTAGGGAGAAATAGTTTGCTGGCCCCTACCTTCCAGTCCTGGTGTGGCGCACCCCATACACACCCGGAATTACGCCACAGTATATAAGCCGGTGTAGACAGTCCTCTTAGCAGTACTCCACACAGCTATATAATGCTAAGAACGAAATATGCATAGGAAATGGTAATTTTTAAACATTCAACAGAGATCCCATAACCTGCTCAATAATTTGTTTGTGACCTACCTAAAACACTACGTGGCCATCTTAAATGGCAATACTAATTACGCGGTTGAATTGAATAATGTATTTCAAGGAGAAACACAATTTTTAAAAGTATCAATATGCAAATAGAAAGTAGCCTTGTTATATTTACTAAATCCTTTAACATCAGGATGAAGTAAAAATCGCAACTCCTACTGAAATAGCTGTTAAATGATTTCAAATGGTTGTAGGGCATCTGGGACATTGCATCACGAGTTGGAAAAGAAACACAAACGTTACCTCACAGGACGGAGCAGAGAGAAAGCAGAAAAGAAGTTGAAGACAACCACACCTTCGTTGCTACGAAGGAAAATATTCGGTTCAACTAAGACGGATAAAGCTGCAACCGGTAAAGGAAACTACACTGAAGTACAAACAAATAAAGTATTTGAGCGATTACGCTATAAGGTATTTTGAAATAATTGACGATCATGTTTTTTATTGGTAAATAAATCCGCAGAACTCAGATTCAAAATTTAATTTCTGCAATAGGTGCTCGCAGCCAAAGACAAGCACAAAGATCTTGTGCAAGACCTTATACTTGAGAAGAAGGCAATGGAACAATTCGATCACCTGAAAGCCGACACTGTAAACGAAACGCTTGGATTTATACAGGAATTAAGCCTATTTCCATTCACCACGTGTTTATATCAACCCGCCCAATTAAAGCTGCTTAATAGACTTTTAAAATTTAATCCCCAGGCAGCCTTACACCTGGACGCTAGCGGTAAATTAATAAAAAAGTTACCTGCACAATATGGAACCAAGCAGGTGCTTTACTATGCAATGGTAATTACTCTACCAAATAGTGAAGCCCCAGTTGTTCCAGTGCTGGAATTTTTCACTAATGACCAAAGTACTGTAGCTATTGCCAACGTGCTGCAAGTTTTCTTCGCTAGGTAAGACTTTTCCCATGAAACGACATTTTATACCTCGTATAATAAAGTGCTTAATATAACTGATACGCGAAACAGACATTTTAAAAACTACAAATAGAGAATGAATGTATTTAACTTCAATAGCTTTCCACAGTAAATTTAACCTTCAATATCATTAATATTAACATTTTATGTATTGCAAGCTATACAAATGCAAGTAATTATGTAATGAATGTCAGCAGATTCAGAGAGAAGTATCCCTCAAGGAGGATAAGACGTGTAGAGACCGACGAATCTCTGGCTTTAATATCAGCAGTAGTTCAAAGTTTGGGGATAGGTCAACTGATTACTTATATTCGGGATTGTTGGGATGCCTTGAATAAAGCGACAGAAATATACTATGTCCATCATATTTGCAGGTAAGCGAAATATTTGCGCTTTTAAGCTTTGTTGAAAAATTAAGAAAAAGATTGTAACTAACATCAAGCAGTTCTACAGGATCTCACATGGTAATTAGTAGCCAGCATACAATGACAATTGTAATTATTTTGACCAACAACACGCCTTTGGGACTTTCACTAGAGTTCGACATTCTTCCCGCACAGACGCACAATGTGCGGAGAAGAATTGGACGCCGCGAAGCGGCGGTCAGTCTCCTCTGGTACAACAACGGGGTAAAATTAAAGGCGGAGAAGAGGAAGGGAAAGGAGGAGGAAGAAGGATGGGAGGAGGGAGGGATGGCAGGAAAAAGCAGGCAGAAAAAGTGGAAGAAGGAGAGAGGAGATGAGAAAGAACTGAGGAGGAATTTTATAGGGAAAAACAGGAGGAGGAAGCTGCGGGAGTAGAGAAGAGAGATCAGGTGGGAGATGAGAGAGGACGGAGTAGGAAGAAGAGTGAAGAGATTACGATGAAGGAAACAGAGAGGAGGTATCTTTCGAAGTATATAAACCAAAATAAACTGATCTTATAGGGATTAACTGTTGCTAATAGCTAAATATGTCAAATTTTATTAAACAACGAAGTTGTTTGTACAATTTCGCTCTGTCCGTGTGTCTGTCCGTAAGCACGGATATTAAAGAACGGTTTGAGTTAAAGACTTCCAATTTGCTACACATGCTATTCAGGTCCAATTTGACGTTAAGTTTGGAGATCGGGTTAATCGGTCACATTCTTAATATTTGACCCATTCAATGTGTCTTGGTATAAATACAATGTTTGTTAGTATGTCTCCGATATAAAAGAGAAGACATGTGATATCTATGCCTATGAGCAATGCAAATTTTCTTACCAAAGTCAAGTGAAATTATACGCAGATTTTCTCGTACAAAGTCGTCGACTATAATAATAATAATAATAGAGTTTATTCATCGATTGACATGGCCATAGCCTAGAAACCGAAGTCCCCAGACTTGTGAACAATAACTAACCACCGATTGTACCATTGATTCAAATAATTTGTCATGGGAGGGGAATGTTTTTATTTTGCCTTTGTAAAAAATATCGAATATTGCATTGATTGCGCATTGATCTTCTTTCTAAAAAAGTGGTCAACTGGTAGTCAAGTCAAACATAGTAATGTTGTGAATATATTTTATGATGTGTAACAGAATATTCAATTTATAGGAAACACGCAATTAGTTTCCTGTTTGACAAAGCTAAATCATTGTTCGAGAAAAAACTGGAGAGCATAGAACTGGTTAAGAAGTGGATACACAGATTTTTGAATGGCAAAGACCTGTGGAGCTACTGCAGTAGGGTGGAAGAAATTGTGCTTGTTTGTGGAAAGCAATACCTGACAGATAATGTGAGAAGAGCCACTAGAAGAATTGAAAAACAATCTGCTACAGATCGAACAGGTAAATGAACATGTTTTTGAGCCAATGTGTCACATACTGGGCAGTATTACATAGTAGTTGATTATGACAATATATAGTGACTCCACCTTGGCAGAAAATAAAATTTGACATGCGAAACAATCAACTTCCATTTTATTTTAAATCACCATTCGGATTCTACGCTCTCGTTCGCTGCACCCGACATCATATACCTTTGCCGACTTATATGACCGAACGCATGGATTTGTTGTACAACAAAGCAGCAGGGGAGGAATCAACGGACGACGAAAGCGATTCAGATGAAGAGAACCCACATTTTAATCTCCGTTTTGTAGAATATCTTTTACTGAATGTCTTTCCTCTTGCATGCCTTCTAGACCACAGTCTAATGACTGTGAACAACATGGTTTATGTTCCTGACACAAATGCCCCTTCTGAGTCATGGAACAAGGTTAATATACAAATGAAAAAATGTGTACATTTTTAAAGTTAAATCAGAAATAAACATTATATTTGATGTACTCAGATCATAAAGATTGACGAAATGAGAGGCAAAACCTTGAAATTGACTCGATTTGTAAGAAAGGAGGAGTTGATACTAAGAGGTAAGTTTCAATATTTTATAATTTTTAAGAGGTTTTTGGAAATTTTTTTTAAACGAAATTGGATTGGAGAGTTGATTAGTCTACGAATTCTAGTTGATAATGGAAGAAAATGAATCCAACTCGAATTAAGATTTATAAATGTGATTGATTTGTTCAATGAAACAACCGGGTAATAATCAAAGGGCGGATAGGTAGGATTTCCGTTTTCTGAAATAGGATAGGATTTAGGACCTAAAACCGCAAAATAGGACGTAAAATAGGACGTAAAATAGGACGTAAAATAGGACGCAGAATAGGACCTTAAATACCAACTTACCGCGTGCGTGTTAAAAATGTGGTAATATTGTTGCAGTTAAAGCAAAATTGATGTTTCTTTCATTATGGGATCAGTCTAAGGAAATATTACTTCGTATTATTCTTCAAAATTAAAATTATGGTAACATTGCTTCCAAACAAGGGCGATTCTTCCAAATTTAATGTATTTTGCTACATTTGAGTTAATCATCACCATCACTTTTGATTAAATTGTATATTATAATATTTTTAATTTTTCAGCAAATGAAAATTTTTGGTATTAAATTGAATAAACATATAAAAATAGGACGAAATAGAATAATTTTTCTAAAATAGGATCGATCCTAGGATTAGGACCGAACCATTGAAAAAAGGATAAATAGGACAAAATAGGACTGCGTTTTTGGTCTTCTACGGGTCTGATTCGTGGAGATCCTTGTTTTGAGACCTCTACTAAGAGTCTCAAAAGAGTTAGTATACCCTACCTATCCGCCATTTGGTAATAATGGTTAGTAAAATTAACAAATCATTCAATACGGTTATAATCAATGTAGGTAAAGTGTTGTAGCTACACTTGTAGTCATAATTACAGTACAGGAAACCAAAAACCCATTTGTGTTTTACCAAAAACCATAACCCAGTGAGTTTTTGGGGTTTTTGGTTTTTAATTCGCGGTATTTGTTTGTATGTTCTTGCTAATATTAACAATATTAATAATTAAGTTATTTAGACAATATTATGTAAAAAAGTTATGATTAAAGAAAAAACTTTAGTTCGAAATTAAATACACAAAAACCAATAGTGATAATGAGACACAGTGAGGTAGTACAATAGTGAGATTTTTTTGCTGCTTTAAAAAAACCCAGCAAAAACCTAAAACCCATCTTTTTGTGTACCAGGTACCCTGTTACAGTATGACTACGAATAATACAATATTTAAATATATTTTATGATATTTATTTATATAATTATATCCGATTACGAATGTAGCTGAAACACTTTACATACCTTGACCATAATGAAGCCGCGTAAGCTCGAGGTATCGGATTACTCGTTACCAGGGAACCAAACACGTAGATTTTTAATTTAAAAAACTTTGGCAATATGTCTATTGCTAGACATTGTTGAGAAAAAACCTATCGGGGGGTTTTAATCTACAAATATAGCTTAATCTAAAACGCAGAAGAAACCCAATAAAACCCACTACTATTGTTATAAACCCACAATACATGGGTTTTGGGTATTCGGTTTCCTGCTTGTTACACAGACGGACCAACAGAACGTTCCTATAAAGTATCTATCGCTACTTAACAATGGTATGCCGTGAGCGATTAAACGTGAAAGTACACTTACACTTATTTAATATAAAGTTGTATTAAATAGTATTATTTACCTGACATGGACCACAAAAAGGGATGTAAATCTCACTCAACGAAGCCAATTTCAATAGAATGATAAAGTAGATAATAGTGTAACTCTGATTGTTAGAAAAGTTAAATAGAGGTACTTATATTATTAAGTTTGCGGCATTGAAGAAACTGAAACTGATATGACTTGTTGTTTTCAGGTCGCTTGGAAATGTTTGGTCAGGCATTACTTCTTCTGGAAATCAACAAACGTTCACAGAAAAAAGCAGTGGCTGCAATGAATGCAGAACGAGTCAACGAAGAATACAACGACGAGAATTCTAATGAACCAGCTGCTGTCCGTGGAAATAACGCAAAAACTACCGGCAGTGAAGAGATACTACATGAGGTTTCAAGAACACACAATCGTAAAAGCCAATCTGGATTGACGGAACATGATACAAATGTCTCTCAACATGGATCGGAAAAAGGTACACAATTGAAAACGAAACCAACTGCACGAAAAAGTACTTCAGGTGTGAGATTGAAAGGCAGCGGAAGCGCATTTACACACACAAAACGACACGAAAAAGTTGATAATTCAACAGTTAGTGACGATAAAGCTCCGCCAAAATTAAGAAGAAGCGTTACATTCCGTGAATCCATGCGGGACTGGTCTACTGTATATGATGCTACTAATGATGAGTTGCCGGATACGGCTTCAGAAAAGTCACCCAGAAATAACGACATAGGGCCCAGAAATGTAAAAGATAAGAAAACAGCCTCGCGTATTTCAAATGAAAAGCAAAAGGGCAGCACCGGAAATGGTAAAGGTGAATCTGGAAAACAAAACACAGGATCCAACTCTGCACGTAAAGGTCTAAAGAATTTAAACCGGCAAAGTCATATTCCAGAAAGCGCATTTATGAACCCAGAGAACTCACAGGAAAGTTGGAAGGCCAAACGAGGCAAAGCTCCTCCAGATGGGGCAGAAAGAACATACCTGCATGCATTAAATTTGATTCCATGGGGCGGAAGTTATCGTTTTGCTGGTTACGAAATACAGGCAAATAATACCTGTAGCCTAGACAATCAATTGCAAATTGCATATGCATTGTATCGTACAAATTTGCAGGCACAGCAATACATTGACTTGCTAGCATCGTCGTTCAATGAATCAGCCGCGGTTTTAACGAGAATTTTCGCACAGATAGATATTAGCAACTATACCGAAGTTAGGACAATGCTTATAACTGAATTGCTATCGCTGGAATTAAATGAAATAGTATCAGGTAAAATGGAGGGTTCTGAAGACAACTTTTTAAAAGCCATAGCAGATTTTTTTCCATTATTGCAATCACGATCATGCCCTAGTGGAAAGGCTTGCAACGCATATTCAGGATTACTGACTTGTCCTGCAGGAGATTGGCAGATTCTTAGCATGGATGATTTTGAGGATAAGTGTAATAAGAAAACTGTAGAGGCGAAATGTGTAGGTTGTCATAAACCAAATGCAACAATTCAATATTCGTTTTCAGTACAGGGAGCTCCCCCATTCATAGCATACATTTTGTCAAGTGAAACAGAACACCAAACCCTGGAAAATGGTATAAAATGGAATCAAACGATACTGGGTGTACGATACAAGATATTTGCGTACACAGTTTTTGTATACCATAGATACCATTTTTACACAGTTTTCTTTGTTGGAAACAAGCGTTACATATATGATGGCTTGAACGCAAATGAACTACAATCGTACAAAGCAGAACCGCGGAAGCACCACGTAAACTCGGTGTGGCTAACAAAATGCTGAAAAATTTATTTGCAATTTGGAAATATGTTTTTAAAAAATATGTACAACATTAATAAAAAAATGTAACGATAATGAAATGTATAAAGATTTCTTTAAAATCGATTCTTGTAACAATTTGTGTAATTTGTACGCATGCATTGTTTTCATAAAATTCGTCGGTAATAGCTATGTAATGTTATTGGTAGTTTGACAATGGAGTGTTGGTGTAAAATCAGTATTAATGCTATTAAAAATTCATAGCTTATCAAGCTAGCTAGTACATTGAAATAATTTAGCGTTGCTGTTATTGAAATTTAGATTCATGCATTTTAATTTTTCATCCGCAACTTATGTATTAGCACAAAGTACTATATAGCAAACATAACAACGTCTGTCCGTCCGTCCGCGACTTCTATAGCTTACGAACGGATAAACACAATGATGTGGGGGTCACATCAAAGGCCATTCAGTAAATGGACCAATCTATCAACTTGAACAGCATGTTTTGCGATCCGTGCGTGACTTATAATTAGGTAATTATGTTGCGCTACTTGATACACTAGCGGAGCTACTGTATACTTCTGTTTTGTCTTGTCTGTCAGTCAATATAATATCTAATCGAATGAAACAATACAAGATGTAATAAAGTAGCGCACGAGTATAAAATTATTAACAAACGTTTGTCAAAGAAGTTAGCTACAGACTAGCTTATCTTATTTATATTAAACTAGCGTTTCTCGGCTCACTTACCCCAAACGGGGGTTATCCCCAGACGGGGGAAGTCTACATTTGTTAGTGCAAAAAAGAATCTATTTCTCTTCCAAAATAGCCTGGAGTCACTGACACATGCAACATTATTACCGATTAAGTTGGTTATTGAGAGGAGCTGTCTGTGGTGTCGCATTTGTTTGGCCAGTTATAATGCAGACAATAGGATGACAACATAATGCAAGCATCACAGGAAATATTTGTTTATTTTATTTGCGTGTAAAAAAATGTTACAAAAAAGTCTGAAAAATTACAATGGCACATGAGCCTGTAAAAATATCGTTAGGTTTGTTCCTAATCTAATTGAATTTTATAAAATACTGTATACTTATACGTATCTATGGCAACAACAGGAACATTTTCATTTGTATATTTCATCATTAAAAGTAGTAAAAAAAAA
>JABASD010002296.1:0-28249 GCA_019776165.1 Pogonognathellus flavescens
AAAACCGCGAATTTCGCGATTTTTTCTATAAAAACCAGTAATTTTTGCGTTTTTTATTGAAAAACGACCAATTTTTGCGATTTTTCTATAAAAACGACAAATTGCTTGTTGTTATCGCTTATCAAAATTTCCGTTTTTAAGCAGAAATAGCATTTCGCGATTTTTTCATCCCAAAAACGCGAATTTTTGGACGAAATTTTCGCGAATTATGACTAACCTTGGTAGTGAGGCATTGTAAAAGCTATATAATGAATAAAATCACAGGGAATGCGAAAACTGAATAATATGAAGCAAGGTATATATATTACTGATGAGGGCTAGTGCTGAGGAGATAGTACAAAAGTCCTTCTGAACAAGTTGTATTTATTTAGCAGAGGGAAACATCTGAGGACAAAACATATCATAATTATATTACCTATGTAGTTAGATTTTCTTCAGATAGGACTTACAATTAATATGATGTGCTGCTTACTATTTACTTTATCGACAGACTTATGCAATACAATATGTCATTTGCTTACTATTAAAGTTATTTCTGTACATATAAATTATGTAAGAATGCAAAACGGAACATCTTGATTGATAAAGCTTAAATTTTATTCAATATTATCTTACTGCTCAATAACTAAACTACCAAGGGCGTGACTACGTATGGGCTCACCGGGCTTGAGCCCACCCCCCAAATTCCGGAAAAAAAGGGTTGTCGGACGATTTTTAGGCTTTCAGCCTCCCCTGACGGCTCGAGCCCCTCTCCTCCATTACAAATTTCTAGATACGCCCCTGTAAACTACTTATTGTTAATAGAACTTGAGCGTTAGCCTTATAATATTCCTCGTCTCGTTTCATGATAAAGAACAATCATTTAATTATCACATCATGCATGTCCCATCATATCTCACAAAGAAAAGCAAGGCAGGAAACAGATTTCCAATCCATGATTAATTTTGCGCACATATCGGGATGTTTATGTAGGCACGCTATGTTACAACTTTTCTCATATTACATAGAGGATTTTATTAATACCGACAAGCAATTAATCAAACTATCAACCTTTATATTACCGTTCGTATCACTGAAAAATATATAGCATGAAGTACTTCATATATACTATATGTATATCTGAAACTATATGAAAATGGTGTCTATCCCTGCATGGATTCTGGATTGTGTTTAAGATTTCATTTGACCCATATAGCATTAAATTAGTTTAATACATTATGTCCATTGTACTTTTATGATGCAATAATTCGATGTAGGCCAAATTCTTCCATTACGAAGAATGGTAGTGTCAACACTTGTAAGACGACATTTTTGTTTAGCCCACGTTACTGCAATTTGTTATCGTCTGTCAGTTCTTTGTTGCATTCTGTGTTCTTTTATTTGTAATATGCTAAACAGTTTTTTATGAACACAAAGTAGTATGAAGATAGTTGCATGCGTGCTACAAAACTACGCATTTTTACATATAATTGCTTTAGTGTGCAAATGGGATTCTGTTTTTGCGCAAGTAGTGCTGGTGCAAGAATGACTGTTCACTTTATGCTCTTTCACTGGGGATACTGATGCCCTAAGTCTTTCATTTGAGTTTTCTTGACTTGTTATAAAATATTTCAAAAATTTGCTTATTATAGATTATTATAGATATTATAGACAATTATTATAGAAAATGAGAATGGATTATGAAACATTGATGTCTCACTTTCTTGTACGTCTTAAAATGCAATCAGGCAGTATAAGTCTTACTCTTAACCATAAGGAACATGAAGATAATTCAAGTGATCTTTGATTTATTTCTATCACCTCTGCTTGATTTTTTAAGATTTTAAATATCATAAATATACAGTAGTATTTTCTTTCTCTGTTTTTCTTAAGGAATATCAATGTTTTAAGATGAAGGTAAGTGAAAGTCAAATTAATTGATTAATCTCAAATTGCTCGATCGGCTAGAATTTACAAGAACGACTTAAACAGCATTGGAATACAAAGAGTATTTAAAATAAAAATTACTCGCCCTGGACAATTAAACTGCTATTTTATCTACATTCAGTACACTGTAGAGTATAGAGATACATTGTTACACTTGCAGATGCAATTATTGCAGAAAGTGGTTCAGGCAAACTTGAAACCAGGAAAGCGATGACCATGATGAAAAGTTTCAATATTCCATGTGAATCGTCCTTCATTTTCATTCAAATGTAGAACAGACAACACACACTATTATAATTCGGTATATGCACAACTAATATATGTATATAGATACCTTATACCTATAATATCACATACAATACTACTACGCTTCATTTTCGGAACCTACCTAAATTTATCGTAATCACGAAAAATCGCGAAAAAGCAATTTGGAAAGTTTAACTTATCATTGCTGAAGAACAGTTATTTATTTAACTAGTTGCTATTGAATTTCTTTTCTACGTATTAATAAGAACATCGTTTAAAGATATTTAAGAACATCGTTTTGCTTCTGATGAGACACGATTAGCAACAGTAATAGCCTTCCATACACATGCATCATTGCATACCTCTGTAACGAAAGCAATGTAAAACTAGTAACTACCTAAAGTAAATTATAGCTTGGAAAACGATTATATCAACTTAGCTATCTGTAAAAGTTTATTTTCCCTGTGTATAATCTTTCCACTGCCAATAATACAGAATAGTACGCGTGGAAAGGTAAAAACGGTTTACCGGTGTGATTGAATCTATAGAAAAAACATGATGGTTGTATATTGTATAGATATATGTACAAACAGCCCATACTGTTTGTACATATTATATCCATTATCCATACAACCATCATGTTTTTGATGTTTTCCACAATCCACATTTAACTATGCACGTGGAACATAACATAACAAATGTGAGTAAAATCCTTGTAAATGTAAAACACATAAAGCAGGAGGAAATCTATTTAAATGTGCGCAGTAGGTATGATGCATTGCATTGTGTGCACGAAGCTCCGACTTGAGAGCATTGCATGTCAAGTCATTGGAAGAGCAGGATATCTTGAATGACTTAGATTTTACTTGCATGGTTAGTTGTTTGTTGTTGGCATGTTCCTGTCTGTCTTTCATAATTCATTTTATGTTGTCCATGCGGGTGCTTTATGATACACATGCCCGACTTTCGCCCATTGTTCATTACAATAATGGTCTTTTGGGCTTATCATTTATTGTTATTGCTTGCATGGCCATACACACGAGCATCATAATATTTCTCCTTCCGCCAACAACCTTCTACTACTTCTGCTATCTCAGTATATGAATCTGTCAGCAATATCTGTTTCCTTTGCTCCAGTAACGTCAAAACGATTATTTTTATTAACAGTATTATACTATTATTATGCTATTAAAGCTGTTCCTGTCTATAAGCTTTCCCTATGTACACATACATAATGCCACATACTGTGATTTTGAGTCTCAGTTCACCATGTTTTTATTCTTAATCTATTTGAAAGTTGAGAAAATGACAATGCAAATCTACTACGGTGAAAGAGCATGTTTACCCGGATTACTATATGCAGCGTAGATGGAGACCACTACTTTCCAGGATTAACCCAGTGGTGCCTGGTATACTTTTCGTTCCCTCCCACTGCCTTCTGAACAATGCAGATAAAATACCACTATAATGTCTGTTTACTGAACATAGGTACAGCAAAAGATAGGTAGTCCGTGTTTATATTTATTATCTCCAATCTTAACTTCGCCCTTTCTTGGCGGAACTACTCCAGTATGTTCTTAGCCTCTAAAAGAATAAACAGGCCAACAGATTTCCACAGTTGTGAAAAGTTAAGCTTCAAGTCAGCAAGTGATTCTTGCATGGAAATTGTATCTGGAATTTTGTACAGATACCCCTCTTATACGTATACAAGCTCTTTTTAGTTTCTTAAACATTTTCATCAATTGGAAATGCATTTTATTATTTAACACATCCTGTTAATTCATTTGGTTGATATTTTTTGCATGAAAAGAAGAACCAGGAAGTTAAAAAGACATCATGTGTCGTGTATAACTTTCCATAGGGAGCCAAAAGGAGTTCAAGTGGATTAACATTAAGGAAGTGCAAAGGAAACAGATATTGTCCATTTGGAGAAAGTCAATGTCATTGACTTTTGGAATGTAGGAGGTATACTGTAGACACGGCATAGAAGAATAGTTAACAAGATTGGCGATTCTGCCAAATCCTGTTGCGTTATTTGTTACTAAACTGTCTCAATGTCCAATTTATGAGACAATTTCGATTCTGTCTCTTGGAGTACATTGTACGTCTGTAAAGGTGTTTGCTTGATAACATCCTGGTATTGATTTTATAGAAAACACTCGGAAAGGAAAATAGTCAGAATGCCAATTGTAGTACATTGTACAATTTTCATGTATTGACTTAGACTAGCCTTTCATTCCCTATAGGTCAATACTTAGGTATGGTTATGGTACATACATAGTAAAAGGAGCGGGTGATGTCCAAAAGAGTGTTAGTAAAGTGTCGTCATTTTGTCAATAGTGTGATATTGTATTAGTGTCTATACTGTTCTTTGTCACCCAACAGTCCTCCAAGCAACGGCACAAACATTGAGAAGTCCCTCATGCAATCAAGATTCACGATATGTAGCAATAACAATCTAAATGTACGATTTATGGCCTTGTCTGAGTTTCTAGGAAATAATTTACCTATTCAGAACAAATTACAAATATATGTATCAGACTAGAGAAAGCATTTGGATATAATATTACATGTAGGAAACTATTTGCATAATATGGTAATTAGTTGGTATGCACATACCGTAGTACATCTGGCTCAGAACAAAACCTTTTTCATGAATGCTGCCGTAATAAAGTAAATTTCACGTAAATTCATTTCCTACCGGACAACAATGCTATAGTTAGAATCATTAATCATTTTTCACTCCTTTTGTTTTTCAATTATCTTCCGGAATTAGGGCAAGTTAAGTAAGCACAGGTACAACCTAACGTATCATTACTGGGTAAGAAATTTCTTGACTTTTGAGTATGTTCATCTGGTATGTTCACGTTTTAATTGAACCCTGCAAATTAATTGTACGGTTCATGTAACCATGTTATTTTCACGTTGCATAATATTACAGAAATACATGGAAGTTGTAATTAAGTAATTAGCCAAAAATAGTGATGACGCAAGAAAGAATCGCGTAATCAGGAAGACCTTCCTACTACACGCAACTTTGTTACTGTAGCTGTTAAAAAATTATAAGACTCATGAATTTTGTATTGACAGTGAGAGGATTTATTCACCCGACCCTGATGAAGAGTATTTGTAGGACCAAAGAGAGCAATAATTTAATAGAGGTGGTTCTCCTCGTGGTATTATTGTTGTGCCCGCGTGTCTCATCTATCTCTCTTCTCCCATTCTACTGCCCGTCCTTCACAATCCAAATCAAATTACCAAAAGTGTCTTTGGTAAACAAACGGCTACAACCAGAAGGTAAGTAAAACTTATATTACGTATAAAACATACATGGCTAAAGTAAACTATTCGCTTCGTGGTTCTCTGTTAAAAAATTCATGATACTCGCATACTCGCATTCACATAGCATCAGTTTTATTTCGAACTTTGTGTTAGCTATTAGTATAAGCACAATAATACGTATAGGTACACACAGTTAAGGTTAAGCTTGTTCACAATCAACTACCTATGTTTTTCTTTTGCAAAATTCCATTACACTAGGAATAGTAACTTTTCGGTTTTTGTTTTGTATTATTTAAGTGAAATATTACTACTGCCACATTCAACCAACCAATAATATCCGACAACACTAATATTAGTCATATACTTGGTCATATACCGCATTACTAGTTAAATAGGTAGCAGTTTGTATACATGCACATACATAATACAATATAAAGCTGACTACTACATAATAAAAAATAAAAGGTTTTCAGATATCCTGATAACATAATAATATGGGGAGGTAGCATCAAAGAAAAATACCCAATAATATAACTATGACTTGCACACTACGTATAAGTGTATAAATATCATTAAAACATTCAGCCAATAACTTTAGCTGTGCCTATCTTTACTGTCTAAAGCGCTTCTTAGTGTACTTTCGCCCAGGAGTTGATGCTACTGTATAGAACTACACTAATAACGTTACTGCTGTCAGTCAACCTGGTCATTTTTTACTGTTTAGTCTATATGTATGTAGGCGTAGGTAGTACATGTATTGGTGTAGAGTCAGAGTCGTATATGCAGTATTGTATATAGTAGAGCACTCTGGACGGGAATACCGACCGACAGTGAGATAAACGCTGCACCGAATCGTTGTTAATGACGGTTTGCCAAAAACTTGGCAAGTAAAGGCCATTCTATGAAACTAAACGACAATGTGGAAGATAGCTTTAGCAAAAGCCTTTTTAGAGGCACGTTATTCACACACGTACACATATAATAGATTGGTTCGATTGAATGGCAATAGTAATTTCAAGTATAGGTAAATATACGTAATAATGTTGTACGCAAGTGGTTGTAACATTAAGTGTATATATTGATGGCATTCTACAAGAAATCCACTTTAGTTCACTCAAGTTTGTCATTTTGGTTGTGTTGCGTTGCATGCGAACAACATGCAAGCGTATTCTGAAACAGAAAAGCCTTTGCTGTATTGTGTAAGGCTCTGTTCACTCTGTTGGCCACTTTAGCCTCTGTCAATCGTTAGAAGAACGGACGTCAGCAGTTTTACAGCTACTTGCAGTGTCAGAGCAAAGAGAACACAGTATAGTACTTAGAACATTCATAATTTTGCCGACAATTATTAATACCCCTGAAAGAAACAGCAGCTAAATATAATTGCAATTATAAAATATGTCAGAATTTTTTCTAATATCTAAAAACGTATTCTTCTGCAATGGAATTTTCTAAAATACTAGTGCCAGTTTTTTCTCAGTTTTACCATTCTATGTATTCTACACTACACATATACATTCTATGTACAGACAATTACATACACACATATTCTAAAATCTCTCCACAAAGTTTTTTGTCTACATAACATCATGCTATGGAATCTCAAAGAAAAAAAGTGGACAGTATATTAACGAATACGTTTTAATGTGTGCTAGATTCCGAGGTACGATTGACGACGTTTGCGGACACGGCAATTTTCTTGTGTTGTTCTGTGCCTTATGTAATTTACTGATTGCAATAAATCGGGACAAGGGAGTTTCGGTGGGAAAAGACCCAACTGCGGTTTTGGATTGACTATACTGGGAAAAAATGTATAGCAATATTAACCGGTCGACGAACACGACGAAATACACGGACTACGTTCGAAAACTGAGCGAGAATCACGTGAGAAAAGTAATTACACCCCCAGATGAGGAGGTGGCTCCGAGCGAGTCGCCTCATCCCGAAATAATAACTGAAAATAAAATGGCGGTCGTTGACAGTAAGAAATCTGTAGACGTTTCTGCTGCTCCGGCAGTACAAAACGTCGTTGATGGAGTGGTGGAGGTGACTGGTGGTGACATTGTTAGCGCGGCCGCGGTAAATTTTAATGGAATTGCGGACGCAGATATTTTTAAGTTTGTTAACGAATATAATGAACATAATAACGATCCTAATGGTGTTGGCCGTAGTGTGATTAAATTCTCAGATTTATTTTCTGCTGAGAACAGTAACGCTTTGAAATTTCGAAGTTTGCTTCAAACAAAATACTCGAACAATCGTCCCAAGTCTGAGACGAACATAGTGGAGCTTGTTGCCAACGATAGTGATGTAAATAGTTATATGAATAATAATTCGAGGCTTGTGCGTGCAAAGAACATGGCTGCTGCTGGAAGTAGTGTATCTGTAGCAAACATAATGCAATCTAGTTTTAGTCAACCTGTTTTTGATAAAATTCCTACTCAGTCTGATTCAAAAGTTGACTACGATCCGCATGAACCCTTGTCATCCAATGACCAAATGTCCTTACGGCATGAATTACTTAAAAATATTCGTGCTATGAGTCATGCTACTTATTTTGAAGATTTATACACTGGAAAAGTAACAGCTAACCCAAGTAGACCTGAAACCGAGATTATAGACATTCTTACTAACCCGCATGGAAAAGAAGATGAAAATAGAGCTGGATCTAGAGATAGTTTCCTAAAATCGACTATAATTCCTTCGAATGATAAAAGTCGTGTGGATTTGTGGGTGAAGGAGAGTTCGGAAGTTAAAGTTCACTCTGACAATTCACAATATTCTACTCCGGATGCAAATTCTGCATTCGCAACTCCTTCCTCTGCCAATCTTCGTGATAATAACAATGATTCGGACGAAAATAACAAGCATGCTTCTTTATTTCATCAGTCGATTTGGAATGAGCATGAAAATAATTTGAATGCTAGTAAAAATACGATAATAAATAGTTCTGCAGAATCTGTAGATGCAACCAATGAGCATCCGGCTGCTTTCTCTAGAAATCGTAGACATAGTATTGATTCCGCATCCGGAGTTAACCATAATAATAGACATTTTGTACGTAATAAAAACCTTACTAGAAATACAAAGTATGCAACTAACACTTCTACTAAATACATTAACAATAACAAAGTTGTGCTTCCTCCTTCTTCTGTACTTTCCCCTGTTGTTGCTCAATCCCTCTCTCAAAGTACTCGTAGTTTAGTCGAAGAAAGTTTGAAGAAAAGACCTTATAGTTTCAATACGGACTCGTATGACCCTTTGATTACCGTTATTCCGCCTTCAGTTCATTCTTTTAGTACTTCCTCAACCGTTATAAATCATTCTAATTACAATCGTAAAGGGAGTAGAGACTTTAAACATTTAAATGTAAGTAAAGTTAATACTCCAAATGTTAGTAATCATTATGACCCTGAACAGGTTAAGCACACTGTTACGTTTCCCACAACCCTCTACCAAGATGTTCACGTTCCTAACAACCCCATCAAAAAGAAGAAAAACAACCGTAAAGTGCCGGGAGTTCTTCTTCGGCAAAATATGAATCAATGGGTGGCTAAAAAAGTTTGGTTCTATCCCAACGGAGACGAGTACTCTCACAAATTCGAATTCCGCTTTCGACCAGGAAGGGATCTAAAAGATTTGGAACACCTCTACGATATTCTTACAAAGAGATTCCCACAGTTGCCCAATGGGGCTCGCTATGTTTTCACATGGGATGGAATTCTTGTACATCGCCTAGAAGAGCTCAGCAATGAGGGATCCTACGTCGTTTCTTCCACGAAGAAATTCAAGGTAAGGTACGTGTGTCGTTTTCTTATCTTCATTTCTACATATAGGTAGCGTAAGATATTTATGATAATTAAGTAGCAGGAAACATTCCATTCCATGATGCTCACCTGAATTATATAAGCTCTATAGGTATCGGAAATGTACTTTGCTTCTTAGGGATTTATAAATACAGTGCTAGTACTTAAGCTGATTTAGATGTGAGTTATGTTTGTTGTTCTTATTTCTGCCTACCTAATTTGCATTTTCATGTTGCTTATTTTCCCATGGTACACCTGTCACACAAAATGTAAATACATAGCAAAAGCATGTAGGTAAGGTACATTAAGAGACATCGGCCGCGGCCTTGGCAATCAGTAACAATATGTAAGTACGTTTGCAGACGAACATCCACCTACGTAAGCTGGATTGAGTACATCAATTCAAAAGTAATTGATTTCCTATGTAACTTCGTACTTCGTTCCATCCTCGCATTCAATTTACAACTACATGTATGGGTACTGGTACTGTGGTAATGGCGCAAATATATTAATGATACGAGCAACAATTTAGTAATTACTATAATAAATAATATCACATACTTTATAGTCTATAGGTATTATCTGTATTTTAGTGCATCGTATTGTCTCATCGTCAAAATCCTACGGACATCAGAACGAGCTCTGTATTATTCACTTTTTGACTTTTTATACATCAGCCACTGACAGACAGTGACAAAGCGACAAAGTATGCGGATTGCATACCACAAGAGGCATATACAGCTTAATAACTAAAAATACACACCTTGAACTGATGCAATAATATGGCTGGTAGTGTCGTAAAACCGCAGATGCCAGGAAGGCGGTGCCCCTGGGTCCCATGGACCAGAGGACAAGACTGAATTTTAGTTAAAATTTGTCTTTATGAATATTATAAATATTTATCTCATTTTCTTCCACCTCCGTTTGCTTGTATTGTTTACACAACATTTTCTCAATTTCTTCAATTGATATCTTGATACTTTTTCGACTTTCATATCCTGATTCTTTTGTTTTTAATACTAGTAATTCAAAATTTTCTCAATTCTTTCAATCTCCTGATACTGTTTATATTTTAAATATTCTCAGGATACTTTTAACATTAAAAAGCTTGTTTCCTTGTTTGTATGAATGAAATGAATGAATTGCTTTCCTCTGGGCACCAGGTTGGCAAGCTACGCCACTGATGGTTGGTGAGTAGATATGATAACTACGTATTAGTTATTAGTATTTTTAGTATTTATTTACCTACTTGGAATTTTGGAATTACCATTTTGGAATTATGTGTCTGTCTGTACATACGATTTCACTTATTTCATTATTCGTTATGTGCAATCCAAAAAAAATTGCGAAGGGAATTCCGAGTTCAGTTAAGTGCATTTACTCTTGAACAGCTCACTATGCGCTACGACTTACTCGTGGTATTTTTTTAATGCAAAAAATCGGATAAACACCTTTACCATACCCGTGTTTAAATTGTCTGCTGGAATTGAACGTTTTTTCATTATGCATTGGTATTAGCTTTGGCAAAGCGTCAAATGCATTGTCATGTCACTCTTGGTGAATCGATTTAGATTTGCTTGAATTGTTCATGCGTCCATGTGAATTCTAATTCCTTGTACTGCCTGACTGAACACGCAATCAATTTGTGAAACAAGCACTCCTCCGATCTCCTAATAAATTTAGTGAGTTCCTACTACTTTTAGTAACATGATTGATGATTGATAATGTAATACCCTTGCTTAAGCGAACTTATCAATAAATACTATGACTATTGCATGAATCATGTGGGAATGTTCTTTTAAATTGACAATTAATTTATAGTCACTCTTCAAGCGATGATATCACTTAACAGGTTGCTTACAGAATATTGAACAGCTAATAAAACATAATGTTTCAGCAAGTAATAGAATTAAAGTACATTTACATTTCACGAAAATATATCACTACAGCCGCAACCGATTACATGTGTAAGGTATGGAAATACTTCTACTAAATTCTACAAAATCTATATTTCCAAATGATGCGCAAGGTTATTCAAAGCAAAAATCTATTCTCACCATATCATGTAATATTTTAGAATAACACCGCAAATCAAATTGTAGCAGTTATATAATTTCGCTATTAACTTTATAGAGACAGGTTGGAATTTCATCTAAAACTGGATCTAATCAGTTCCCACTTACACGGTTATGTTTCAATGAAAATGTTATTTTAATTAAATTTCGATGTTAATTTTAACTGTTAATTACCAATCACTTCACTAATGCTACTCTGAGGCTGAATTTTGTTGTTTGATATAATGGTTCCCTGACTCCTTACACAATTTACCATTCTCACACAATTTAAGTGATTTGATGACCATTTATTTTGCCAAGACAGTACCTACAGAAGTACAGAAGTTTAATCATTATTTATGGTACCTTACATATTATATGTAACGTATTGCATTTTGCATAAACTTTTACTTTTATACTAATTGGGAGTAACACACTTAAGTATACAAACAAGATGTAAGATATCTAAGTATAGTATGTAGGTATTATGATTTAATTTCTCTAATTCAGTAATTAATACCTCAACCAAGATGGAACAAATTGAGTGTGTAACAACAGATGAAACAAAATTAAAATAAAAGTAAAAGTATGACGTGGGAGAAAACTAAGTTTGTTAAAAGTATATTTCACTCAAGTGTATAATTAGGTTACAATTACATAGTTGCTTTATGCAGCATAGAAATGTATAAAAAGGTACTCATGCATTTACTGAAACTAGTTTATGAAACGAAAAACTTTTCCGTTCCTTCGCGAGCTGAAATGATAAGGAAATGTTCTCTTTCATGTAAAACGAGGAATCAGGATAGAGTAATTAAAATTGACTCTGTAAACTTGAATCTTTATCAGCTACATCCTCGTTCGATTCATTCCGTAGCAGGTGAACATAAGCACATACTTGAGATATGAGAGAAAATAAAATGAATTATTTAACCTTCTTTACAAATGATCACCATCCCATCGTAGAGCTAACTTAAGAAGCGTAACATGGAACTGGAATTAATTTTACAATCGTATGAGAATAGCTATAAAACAGATCTCAGGCTATAAATTGCACAAGTGTCAGATTAATGCTGTTGCAACTTATTAAGCAGTCAGACCTGACGTAATTAAACTCCCACTGACAGCAAACTGTTGAATTTTTATCTATTAACCATAAGGCTCTTTAAATTAAAAGCCAAACCCACACTTTGCTCTCTGCAGTGTTTGACACAATGCCGTGATTTACGTCAGTAGAAATCTTGTTTTGTATAATCCAATGCCATTGTCGCATAATTTTCTTTATAGCTTGGGGGCAACAGAAGCTTTGAAAACTACAAATAATACAAACAATTAAGCACTTACAGACAGTAACAATTTGTCCTCTATGAATTATGAGCTACTTATAAGTACTTGAATTAAAATAATTATTATAAAATGACATAGCAGTTCTAATTTTATCTGCATACAGTAGAATGAGTAGACCAATAACCAGTTACATGCGCAAATTATTGGATTAATCAAAAATCCTATTTAAATAGTTAATATATACATATAAGAAAATCTAAATATGTAAAACATTAGATGCATGTAGTACATAAGTAGGATGGTACAAAAGTTACCTCTACTACTATAATGGAGGCTTCTCATGTAAGTAATCATTACATAAAATATGCAGTATCTACACATTTATATACGCATATTATTATGCAACAAAACTGGCAAACAACCAAACTACCTTTGCTTTATATTTGACTCTCTGTAACATAATTTTATTACCCTTTTATCTATGAACTTGTTGGTTCAAGGGAAGGGAACTCGGTAAAGATTAAAGTAACACATTTTTATGTTTTTAGGTTGTTATTCACATTTATTCACGCAAAAAATATTTTCAAACATAAAAGTGTGTTCTTTGTACTCATTAATTCATTATTTCACAATGAGTAATGCAATCAATGATATAAAGACATGTAAATGGGCTGATTCTTCTGATCTATTGTTGTTTTTCATGTTACATACCTAGATAACTACTAATAATATTATCCCTCAAGATGACAGCCTGTTACCCTTTCTTACCGGAAAATTGTTTTTAGATTGTTAACGGATAGGTCCTTCGTAGAAAAAGAGTGCACTCATTTGTTGTGATGTTTTTAGAGTTTCTCTAATCTGCTCAGGTCACTCTGCTCATAGGAGTAATTACATCTCAAAGTTGAAAATACGATTAGGTGTAGGTATCATTACTATGCGTGTGGAATTTTTCTAAAAACACTTTGACGTGTTTTCAAATATAGCATAAGGTTATGCACTTGCTGTTAAAACTAGAAAACATCAGTTTGTCATCAACCTAAAAGTTTGTTTAGTCATGCAGATTTAACATAACAACAACAACCTTCCGTGTTACAACATGACATGACACTATTTTGCTTTTGCAAATTCTCTGAAGGATCCATTTGCGTAAGAGAAAAGAATGATTAATAAGGGATAATATTTTTACCACTAATAAGACCGACTTGGTGAAGTCATAATTTATCGTCTTATTGTAAATTGTGTACGTAGACATTCAGGCAAGTTTAGGGCTTTGTTAACGAATTTTATTATTATCTGCTTACAGTGGTGCGCTTACATGCTCTGAAAGTACTACAAGGTGAAAACTTGAATGGTTTCTTAACCTTAACGAATATGTTGTATTAATAATAAATGAGACTCATCCGGGTCACCTTGTACATACTGTGCGAGGCACAATGACTTGACCAAATTATTTATAGTGGTTTATGGTAAAGCGTTACTGTTGTCATATACCTCCTGTAACAGCTAATAATATTGCTAAAAATGATTATACTATTATTATACTAGCTAATATTATTATTAAGCTGAATTCCTTCAGCGTAAAGGTAACAGTTAGTATTGTATTCTGTACTACTATTGCATTGTAGTATGGCAGTTGTTGGCGTATGCGATGAAACAGAATAAAATTGTTAAGAATAATTCGATGAGTATTGGAATTGGAAGAATATATATGATTTGTGACTTGACAAAATAATTGAATTCTGTGACACGGAATTCCAAAGCTGTAATTAATACAAAAATGAACTGGTTTGTGGAAAAGGAGTGTAATAATTTTTGTATATGGGGCAATATGACATTAAGAATAAGCACATTACATATATTAGTAATCGGTTAAAATCGACACTTCATGGTACTTCTTTGCTCATTAAGCACACATTGAAATAACTGATATCAAACTGAAAATATAAGTAAATGTTTTCAGTAGCACTTTTAGCTGGAGAATAGTTGTTTCGTAGAGAAGACTCCAGAAATCGTATTTTAATATCGACATACAGATAACTCCCACAAAGAGCCTTTATGAATAAATTAGTCCTTTTTCTGGTAAAGAGCTGCCGAGAAAGAAGCGGATGGGTCAACAAAGACAATATACAAATTGATTGAGCCCTTAATGTTATTGTTCTACCGGTTGGACATTTGGACAGATACAATTGAGGCATCCTGTCTACTAGTTTGTTATATTTAAAAACTACTTTACGGAGAAATTGCTTGCGTCATAGGTACGCCTTAAAAATGTACTCTCTGTATAATAAAGCAGTTAGATGCTGTTATACCTGTAGATTCTAAAAAAGCATGAAAAATGATATTAAAGTATAGATCGGTAGTGCCAAACCCAACCCACCTGCACTGGACAGTGTTAAGATTTGAGATAGCAACAAAAAGTTTTGCTTCTCTCCGCCCTTTCACTCAATAATTATAGTCTGTGCTGAAGTGTTTAAATTACATGATCGTTAAGTCGTTAGCGGAGGGAAGGAACAAGAATTTCTTCTTACAAAAACCAGAACTCAAGGGTTGATAATAATTTAATCAAGCCAGGTTTCTTTACTTAATTTAGCGCATAACGTATGCATCATTCTGACATATCCACGAGTAAAAATATTTCATTACACTAATGCTTAGCGAAAAATAATTTTCAGTATGCTATTCAAAATTTCGATGATATCGGGGTTACGTGAATAAAAATATACACCTACGTTTATAGCTTTTAAATATTAGGCATGTGTGAATGTGTGATTAATACTAATATTAGTAATACTATAGACTAGGCACCTGCTTATTAATGTCACTAAAATAATACAGCATATTATTGCATATCTATTACATAGCTTATAGGAAGTGACAGTAAATGTTCAAATAAGAAAATTAATTCTTTAATTGAGACGAATTGGAAGTGAATGAATTACATGAGACATGAGACAAAGATGTTTTAATTAATCATCATTTACAATTTAACTACTTCATTATTCTGGGTGTGGATGAAACTAATGATATTCTTTATTCACACCTTCCTGACAATATGCATGCTAAAAATGTTAAATTAATATTTACAATTACATACGACTACAGATATTATATCGCTTACAAAGAACGATGTAATGTTCAATCAACGGGTAACAAATCAATGCACGCATTTCCCTGCTAAGATTAAATCATACCATCTATCTGTCTGTTTATAAGCAAGCATCCAAAGTATTTGTTATTAAAGTTTGGACAAATAACTTTGTATATAGGTAGGTAAACAATAAATAATACCATTTTCGAAATTGGGTGTTATTGTGATAAACAGACGGGCGTATCTAGAAATTTCTAATGGGGGGCTCAAGCTGTCTGGGGGGCTGAAAGCCCAGGACAAATTTTGTCCAACAACCCATGTTTCCGGAATCTGTGATGGGGGTGGTGGCTCAAGCCCGGTGAGCCCATGCGTTGTTACGCCCTTGTAAACAGACACATCTTAGTTAGTGCAATAATAATATATGTGTGTCCAGAGTCCATGCAGACATCAAATTATTTGTTTTATGTCAGTTTGTTTTTTGTAACGATCAAAGTACATTACATATTTCTTTAGGGGAACATGTCGAGTGAGAATGATTTTGAAGGAGCAGAAAATTCCTGACAAGACATCGGTGTAGGTCGTATACTTTGTGATCTAGTAAGTTAAGTAGCGGCTGTCACATCAAAAAGAAAAACGATTCTTTAGGTAGTAGTTAACTACGTTAACTACTACCTAAAGAATCGTCTTCACGTCACGCTTGACCAAAAATGACGTCAATGTGTGCCGTGTGCTTCTATATTCAATCAGGAGTATGACTGCCTTGAAAGACTCGCAAATAAGCAAAATCGCTTGCTTTAACTTGCTTATAATAATACGACAGAGGAGTTAACAGACAACATGGCGATGCTTGTTACTGATAATACAAATTAGCAAAGTAGATTTCTTACATTTACTCAAACGAATTCAAAACGATTGCGCTTATGCCTCACCCATGGCTATGCAGTTTATTACATACATAACCGTAGAAAGTTCAATGTATCACAATAACTGTAGTAATTGTACTGCAGGCTTATTTAATTTGCACTAAATCGCTTTGCACTTATTTCCCAATTTATTCTTCGTTTTTTAAACGTAATTTTTCGTCGGTACATGACATAATGAGAAAATGATGCAAAAACGGCAAATATTTCTTGCCATTATTGCTGATTTCTATGTGGAGCATGTATTATATTGCTGAAAAGAATGCGTTAAATTTTTTATGGTATCACAAGATGATCTATCATTTCACTTTGTTTGTAAAAGACTTCTCAAACAAGTTTATTAGCTAAACAGTTAACCATCTCATCAACACAGTACCAGTCAGATAGCGCAGCTACACGCTTTATAATCTACATGGAGATACAGTGCATATTATAATACAACTATCCTTTTGTTCAGGTGTATGTTTTACATTTGATTGAACAAAACGTTGTCTTATTCTGTACACACACACTGTGCACTGTGTCCCTGATGCACGCTTCCATCAAACATTAACTATGTCAGCTTCTTTTGTGAACCAAAATTCAGACTTACATTATATGTACACAAAATTAATTTCATTTTCTGAATACAAAACTATCAAGGAAGATCAATATTATTTGAACTTGAAAATGTATTGCTGCAATAACTGATGATAGCAAGTGTCTATTAAGTTATTACCCAACCCATGATACAAAAACCTGACAAAGCCAATGACATTTGCTTACATTGTAGCTTTTAATTACAGGTAGGTGCTAGGTAATTTAATCGATGTTTTTCCAAGGATTACATCGTGATGCTAATGACATTTTGGTATAGATAAAAATATTAATCATTAATCATCCATGCAAACATGAAGCAGGATTCCATTCATGTAACATACTTACAGCGTGTTTTCATTGATGACTATAAATACCATGGGGTGTACGTACTTCATTAGGAATCATGGAAGAAGAATGGAAATCATGAAGCGTACGTATATTAAAGTAGGTACAAAATAAGATTCATCATCATGTCTTACGTAAATACAGACTGATTGTTGAATCCGTCAATCCGTGGATCCGCTTAAAATACGCACATATCCGTATTCATTTTTACACATTTGATCTGTATGATGCAGATGAACATGAAAAATGTAGAGCTAAAGTTGTACGAGGATTATAATGCTCAACAAACCACAACGTGAGTTGAATCGCTATTTTCATGGTATGGTAGTGACATACGAAGAAATTGAGTGTGTTGTGTTTACAAAGTAGTACCTACGGACTACGTACACGAGTACCTACCTAGTATTGCGTAGATATTATCATCTTACAGAGTGTAGACCTCTGAAACATCTTCTCTTCATGTCTCATCGTATTATACTTATATAGAAAATTGATGTGTAATGCGCTGATTGTATTAGTATAGTGTGCTAGTTGTAGTATTAGAATAGGATTGTAGCAGTATTGTATTAGTGTAGTAAGAGTAGTAAGGATAAAATTTGGTTGCCAGATGTAAACACAAAAGTAGAAGCAGAATGCGAAGGACCCTGTAGACAAAGTGTAGCTCCCCCTGACACGCAATTGGGATGCATAACTAGACCTTATAGTTATTACATAATTATTATGATCAGCGTGGCTTCATCAATGCCCTATTACATTTATACTCTGTGAAGTACATTCTAAACTAAAATCATGTCTCTCGCAAAAAAATATCCTGCTTTTATTTGTATATTTTAAGAGAAAGAAATGTTGAATCCAATCAGCACTCTCTTACTTTATGCCATAGTACATAATTTAACAGCAAGTAAGTACATATAAGATGTATTATTTTTATGCTACAAAGTTGCCCTATGGAACTTCCCTATACAAAGCTTATAGTGTCTTAACAAGTTTAAATAAAAAAGCATTTGAGATAGATAACTACTTTTCGCATAGAAATCCAGTCTGCATACATAAGGTGAAGTTTACAAGAAAAATGAGTTTTAAAAGTAGCTTCATAAATATACAGAACAGCCAAGAAGAAAAGCTGCCAAGGTAAATATAAACAGAATTTGCATACATTCCTATACTTCTAGGCTTGTTCCTCTACCTACCTTATACATTTGTGACTCTTGTTGGTACAATGCATGATAGACCTACTACTGCTACATTAGGTTAGAGCAGTCATCATTTAATGAAATGCAAAGCTTACTTTACATGAAGCAAGTTTAGTGGGATTGCACTGTATGTAAAATGTAAGGGAGATTTCTTGTCTCAGAGCACGTCGTAATTGTTCTCTACTGCACCCCTTTCCTACTCCTATCGCCTATTGAATAATTACACACATATAAACCATACTATTAGTATAAACGTAAAAAGCGAATTCTTACTCGCATCTAATGTAATTGTAAGCATCTCGTAGCCACTACTACTGTCTGTAAACTTCTACATCTCCGTATAAATAAAATCTTTGCTTTACCATCTCCAGTTGCGTGCAGACTTTCCTCCAAGAAGCAAGGAGTAAATAAATACGAAATAATTTCTGTAGGGAAAATGAAATCTAACGTATTTTACAAACAAAGTATTTTGTGTTTTTTCATGTGTCACCTACAGGAAGAAACTTTAATTTTAATCTCAACAAGAACAGACAAGAAAAACTAAAACCAATAGAGAATACAGTAGAATTAAACAATCTTGCGACCAATTTTATCCAATTCCTGTGAATTTATCTGATTGACTCTACAAGAAGCATTCAGTAGTTCTGAAGTGAAATGGGAGGATTTTTGAAAGTTGTTTCTACTGTATTGAAGGCCTTGAACTATGTTGGAAATGGGAAGCGAAATCGAAGAGAGAACGGGGAAGATGGTGGGGATGGGGAAAATCAAGCGAAAGGAAGCCAAAAGAGACCACCGTCGGCTCCATCTCACAATCAGTGGAAACCTCCGATTATTCGCATAAGACGAGAAAGGTCGCTGAATGGTGATCAGTGGGGGTCACCGCAGCAGCCGTTGTCTTCGAGTGAAAATAATTTATCTGTTACCAAATCCAGTAATAATACAAAAAGTAGTCCAAGTGAGAATAAAAACCGATTGAATGTCACTCCGAGAAAAAGAAGCACATCGACTGAGGTACCTCGATTAGTTGCCGACGTTATTGCCACGAGTGCCAGTTACAGCAATGTCAGTCGCCCGATTGAAAGACAAGTTATCCGAATCATCAATGGAGCTGACCCTTCTGTACAGAGTCAAGTTCTTCTTAACACGAAAACATCTCAGCCGTGGGAAACTCTTGTAAGAGACCTTGGAATGGCTGTTAAGATCGGCAAGAGGAAAATAGGAACTCGCATGGAGACACTGACTGGCAGAATGGTGAGAGTTTAAGATTTATTGTAAAAATGCTTTGTTTACCAAGTCTTCTTGTCAGAAAATACAAATTTCTTGCCTCCAGCACAGTTAATCATTTAGATTATGTTATCACATAAACGCACATCACTATAAAAAGTTAGGTTAGTCTACCTGGTCAGTGTCATATAAAAATACTATTGTAGTATAGCTAGTAATTCCTCCCCTAATCTGAGAATCACGTTCAACTTTCCACATAAACAATTAATAACATGTTTTTGTTTTGGACCATAAACCGACTAGATGCTTTAAAATACTTTATTGGTTATGGCTATATAACTCATGTTTTATGAATACTCCAACGCATTTGCGTACCTTTGGGAGTTTAGCAATGTAATGTTTTTTCTGTAGTAGGTACCTAATAAATAAACGTTGGACAGCAGTATAAGGAACAATGCTACAGGATAAAATGATTTAATTAGTATTTATCTGTGTATAATGCGCACACAGCACACAATGAAGTATGATTCATAAGTAATAATACATATCGTTTTTAATCACTTTTACATTACACATATAGCAAAAATGAAAAACTACTGCATCAGTGTGTACAACAAACTACAAAATAATCAGTAATCTGCTGAATGGTACTCTACTAGGTATACAATAGTAGCAACCCATACGTCTATCTTATACTCGATGATTGTAGTTACAAAGAATGAAGACATACGATTGATAATTAATAATTAGCTAAACAAGACAAGAAAAGGCTCTAGGCTAGTATACTTGTTTTAAATTTACTTTTAGCATATATCCGCAACATAAACTGAAGGAATGCTCTGGAAAGTATCCGGGGACATCGCTGCTTTAGTTGTTCAATGAAAATGAGTAATAATCATGCACGCAAATAGGCGCACGATGTGTGTGTGCATTGATTCAAATCGAACACATTATTATAAAGAAATTGTGGAAAAAATGACGCCGGAAATTCTTGCATGCTTACCACCAATTTATACGACAAATTGAATCGATTCTTTCTATTGCCATGCTTCAATCTATTTAAAAATGGACTGCAGCATTATGCATGCGTTAAAGTCACTTTTTACTGGTATTATATTATAAGCAAGACCAACTTATTCTGCAGGAATACAAAAAAGATTCATATAATATTATAGGAATTACTTACAATTAGAAAGCTACCCAGGCATTGGTATATTGGTAAATGAAATGGTTCTTTATCTGTCGCGAGTTCAAAATATTCACAACACCATTACCCGACTTTATTACCTGAATCATGGTGCTGTAAATATTATTTTGTATACTTAAAAAAACTTTATGCTTTCTGCGTTACTTCACCAATCTCCATTACACTAGACTAATTTTCAGCCTTTGTGTGCCATGTTTATTAGCGACTTCGTTAATTTTGCATAGGCATTTGTGTGAAAGTGAGGGACAGTAATGAAGGTTTAGGCATAATGAAGGAAGTAATGACCATGTTTATGAATAGTGAAGTGAAAATAGCGTATATTATGTAGCTGTATATGAATGTAGTTTGCCCAAGCTGCAATTACTATGAATTATTTTTTATTTTCAGATTCAAAGCTATTCTCAATTGCGTTCCGAGCTGAAAGTGGGAAATCAAGCGTTTTACATTTACTCGGACAGTGACGATGAAGACCTTGGTCTAATTCCGAATTTGCAGAAGCATCGTCTCTCCGTCAACTCAATATCCTCGAATAAAGCCCATGCGGATGGCGGTGGGAATAATAGCAATACTCGTCTGAAGAGTCTCAACCGTAGAAGTAATAGTCACGCTTCGGAGAGAAAACCAAGGCAGCTAGTTAAGACAATGTCAAACTCCTCTTCGGATATTTCCATGTCTTCCTCCAATCAAAACTTAGCTGTGCACAATCCAAGAGGAAAACAATATCGTAGAAGATCTCACACTCCCTCACCCAGCAGAAGTCCCGCGAGGGAAAGGGCCCTCTCTCAATCTTCAGGGCCCAACAACAGACTTAGACCTCCGCTTCCTCATATTATTTAACTGTAAACAATCCAGTAGTACAGTAATCCAGTAATCCAAGTTTACAATCTTCTACAATTCATAATGCTTTGACTGGATAAATTGATCCCAATCCTTCAAACCAGGGGAGAGGGGAGTGGATGATGTAAAAGTATTAAAAAGCACCATAATATTTCGTATATGAATTTTGATAAGTGCCTGTGTAAATTGTACATTCTAAGTCATTATATTAATAATGTTTTCTCCATAGTTTACTCTAATTATTAATTATCTACGTCTACGAATATTTACGTGTGAGACTGTTACAGTTTATTGAGACTGTACCTGTGTATATAAAAGATACTCGTTTTTGTTAATTTCGACAAAAGTGACCTGTTGTTCTGCGTGTACTTATGAATACTACAATAATACTTAATCCCAATCAATTGAAAGGGACTTTCAGTATATAATTGTTATATAATAATGGTAATAACATATCTACGCTTCATAATTTCATGTATAAAATCATCATCTAAGCGAATGTGTGTAAATGTTAAGAACAAGTTATAAGAGAAAATAAGAAAAGCGCAGAATGTGAAGCAAAGTTATATTATAATGTTTACCTATACATACTTTATTCGTAAATACAATGTATTTCATAGAATCCATTCCATAACAGATTTGAGTTCATTCATATTATTCTCAATTGCATATGTAACATCGTTAATTATTGTAATTACAAGTTAAAAGTAGTATGCATGTATTCGTATTCGCTTTCTCCTAAATAAACTAAGAATAGAAGGAATTCATTCATTCATCGGTTTTTGCACGTATTATATAATATTCTTACATCTTATAAGTATTATGTAAATGAAGGTACGTTTAGGTATATTTTTTATCGTCCAATGTTAGTAGTACATTAATTACGTTTTAAATTTTAAACCTCCAATTACCAGACATCTAATGTAATAATTGGGACCTGTACATTACATATAAATTAGTTTTCAACTTCAACTACAACATTTACAATACAGAGATTTCCCAGCCATGTAAAAACAAGAGCTGCCTATTACTAATACGCGTAGAACTAAAAAAGTGATAATGTTTAAGAGTAGCCTGCATAAAACGAATTACATGGGATTTCCTACTCCGTCTCTTTGACCATAACTCGATCAAACTTGGGTCAATAATGGCGTATGATGGCGTAAAATGTAGATTAGGTTAATTAGGTATCCAGGAGGGTCTTCTCGAGGGCATTTGTGCAATTTCGAATTATAACATTTTCAAAATAATTTTCTTAGAAAAAAACTTTTGGTGGGAATTTTTGGCAATTATTTGTGACCAAACCAAACAGTCTTTTTTAAAATGGCTTCGCAGGGCTCTAGGATATGTAACAAATAGATAGTAAAAATTGAATTTTTTTGTAGCTCTGTAAATGGGTTCTGCACAAAATGATGAAAATGTAAAATTTTGAAATAATACATGTAAAAAAGCCTGAAGAGAGTTTATAGTCTCTCTGGCATATGCAGGCTACCCTTAAAACACTTTAGCGAATATTATACTATTGTATTCCATAAGATGTTGGAGATCCCATTGGTTTTGTGAAGACAAGTAGCGGTCGCTGGAACCCCTTTGGATGATGAGTAGGAGGTCCAATTGTATCAACTGCGACGAATCCAACCGTTTTAATAAGGTATTCCTGGAAGAAATCTGGATAAAAACGGATGGCCTGGTATGTTTTAAATATGTGCTCCTATGAACAACAAAAATGATCAATTTTTATTTTTATTCTTGCACAGAAGTAACTTGGAATTGCAAAATGGAAAGTTTACTGGTACTAAAAATTACTTACTGTAAGCTTTTTCTTCCGCTTATATGACGACCACGGTTGCGGCTCCAAAATGAGTTTCCCCCCTGGGCGTAAATGCAGGTAGCAACGACGAAACAGTCTCTTCAGTCCATCATCTCCGTAATTTAAATGAATCCATTTGGCAATGCTCAAAAGTAGGATAACGTCATACTCCTGTTTAACAGTTCCGAGCATCTCGTCATTTTCCAAAACATAGTTTTCCTGAAAATATTAAAATATAAAATTAGTTGATTCTAGTTTCATAATTTAATGCAGAACTACATTGTAGATTTGTTACACAACTTTGACATTTCCGATTTCCTCTGAATTTATCCAATATTATGTAGTATTATTTTCTTATAGTTTTTTCCTTGAATGTATTATTATCATTAATTATCATAGAAGAGTAAATAGATTGGGTACATAATAATTTAAAAGAAAGCACATTTTAAAGTAATAAAACTTACATGACTGAAGGACACGTTGTAGGGAAACACGTTACTGATTTTGTCATTATTTCTTGGAGGCGGTTGTATGGCTCCAAACATCAGTGGCAGACTATTTGGAAAGATGACGTCCTTATCTTTCGGGTCTCGAATCATGTAATGCTTAATATTTTTTCGAGCAACTGTTATCAAGTAGTTATCGATATCGATGCCATGCACTCGTCGACATCCAAAATCTCTTGCAATTGAAAGTGTTATGTGTCCAATATTGCATCCGACATCGAGAACATCTTTTCCAACAAACCATTCTCGTTTGAAAACTCTCAAACGAGAATCTTCACCGTCGGTACTAGTTCGATAACCGTAGTAACGCTGGTAGTTGCCGAACTGGAAGATTTGATCTTTCTTTCGAAACTTTTTGTTACTGTTTTTCTGAGCCGTGGCATTACTCGATCCAGGCTCTTCAGAAGAATGACTTGGGCCTGCAACAGGCATTTGCTGCGAGCATGAAGGTCCAACAAATCCAGGTCCTGGTTTCTTCGGATGATGATGCTTTCTCCGATTACCATGTTGCGGGATCACAGGGCTGACAATTGGATCCAACTTGTGACTTTTGTGGTTTCGATATCGCTTACGACAGAAATGACGGTGTAACAAGCTAGGTTGTGAGCGAGGAGACATCATGTGCTGCGGTGAAAGATGATGGGCACTTGCATACAGCTGCATTCTTTTAATAAACGGTGGAACTTCTGGAGTCGGTGGAGGCGAAAAGGGTTCCATGAAATTAGCGTCGTCACTGCAGCAATAATTTGTCAAAGAAGGGGATTCAAACGGTCGTACTTCAAATGAATCTCCTGGTTCCAAAACGTCCAAAATAAACGGAGATGGAGCATAATAGCTACTCAATGGAACATAATCACTGGATGGTCTGGATTTTGATTCATCTCGCAATCTTCCTGCTTCAGTGACTAATTGCAACTTCTCTTGTAATTCGCTGATCTTTCCATTCTCTTCCACGTCATTGCTGTTTTCATTATAACTGCGTTCTCCATCGTTAACGTCCACGGTAACCTCCTCTTTTGAAGCTGCAATTGAGGGTCAAAAAAGAAAAGTGAGTATTTGTTTAACAGACACGTAAATTCGCGAAATTAGTTTTTCAAATGGAATGAGTCCATGCTCTTATTGTAGCTTATGTCAAACTTAGTTGAAGAATAATATAGATTTATTTTTTAATCCTCCCCTTTTAAGGGTAGGGGTTAAAATTTATTTTTTTCGAAATTTCGTAAAAAAAGGCTGATTTTGAAATCATCTGTAGATCTTCCCGTCTTATGACCGTATGCAAAAGATCAGAAACCTCACGTTAATTTTCTAAAAATGAAACTTTGCAACTTTAATGTGCGCCCCCCACAAAGGGGTGCGATATCCGCGGTTTTGACATCGGATTAATTTTTTACTCATAAGCACCTATCATCTAAGCTAAAATTCCCATTCGTAAAAAAATGGTCGTGTTTTCTTGTCATGACTTTAGAAACTTACCTTCAATTTCTGATCTGACATCAACTTCATCACTGGTAGCTTTCTCCACAGCACCTGCCTTTGGAGAATCCTCTGCATATTCAACTTCTTTTTCTTTAACAATTTGTATCTCAACTTTCTCATCTTTGACTTCAATAGGTTCTTTCACACTAGAAGTGTTATTGGTAGTAACAATGACAAGATTATTATCTTGGGGTTCAGCTGATTTCTCTGATGATTTTCTGGATCGGCTAACCACAGCCAAACACACTGCCAGAGTCTCACCTACACTGTCGTGTCGGTCCTTTGTACGGTCAGTCGTAGTTTGAATGCTTTCTTCGGTTTCCTCATCAGTGTCCCCATGATCTTCATTATCCCCAGTTCCAGAACTTGCAATACTACACTCGCTATCTGTCCTCTTCCTTCCATGTCTCTTTCGTGGTCTATGTTTTCGAGTTTTATGCTTCTTAGGGCAGGTCCACGTCTCTCCCTCGCACGTATCTTTTCTTTCATTGACATTATTTAAAGCAGCACTGAAACTGTTTTTTCTGCGTGACTCATTTGGAACAGGCAATGGAGATGACACAGGCGTGTCCCTGTTCAGATGTGCGCTTATTTTCTCATCTGCCAAACTAGCCAAATTGAGTGGATCGTGAATATTTCCTCCCAACAAGAACTTTGATGGTAACACCGAAGTTTGTCTCCGAAATCGATTCTTTTTATATGGAGGTATATAATTTCCATCACCACCACCCTTCACTGAATTTTTCCTTTTTCGATGATTTGTTTGTCCCCGTTGTCGTTGCAAATCAAAAGATTTGTTATTCACCCCATGATGTTTCTCTTGAGGATTGTCGTTTTCATTATAAACTTCATTGTCAATGTCGATATCATCTTCGTTCGACACTTCACCCTCTCCTTCACCCGAGTTATTTTCATTATCTTGAGGTATAACTGGTTCCCCCCGTGGAATTTCCGGTTCTGGGAGATCTAAACCAATTCTGTGATTCCTCGGCTGCAAATTGCGATGTTGATGTTGTGAGTGGGCTGGAGAAAGCACATGTGCTTCCTCTGAATCTACACCGGATTTTAAATTCTCCCGCATTTGGCTCATCGCCAGGAGCTAAACTGATTAAATGACAAGAATTGACCCCGTTGACCCGGACGAAAATGGTCACAAAATACAGTAATCGATAGAGAAAAATTTTCTGAACATTTTGACTGTAATTTCGAGTCACAAAACGACAATAAATCTGACGAAAACTTTAAACAGGCTCTGAGCACTTTATACTGTTTGGACTGCTGAGTCCATAATGGATCTCGTTGCTTGTTTTCCTAGCCTCACCCTCTACCTACATTTCCTTCTTGTGCAAAACACACCAACTTCGTTCACTTCGTTCGTTCGTTCTCTTTCCTCAGCCTGCTGTGCCTCTGCCCTATTCCCCCTGTGCAATAAATACGTTCGCTTCCTTCAGTTTCTCGTCTTTCTGCGTTCAATTATTCCTAAGTACGTATTTACAGGTCCCTGCTGTGGCTGCTTCTGCTCCACTCTTTCCTAGATGGCCAGAATGTCCACTTCTCGCAATTACTTCTCCTTCCTACTGCGGAATTTATTTTTTCTATCACTTCACTTGAGATAACAATTCAATTTGTATGTGTCAGCAAAACCAGCTTGTTCTACACAACACTCAAGACACAACAGTCCACATGCTAAATGTCTGTGTGCCTTCATCCTTCTTTATCTAAACAGATAAATTCAAATAGGATTATTATGAGCCACAAATGAAAATGCCTCCGAAAGCAATATTTATTTACATACATACTTTTAACATATTTGTAATTCGTTTGCCGTATTCTACTGTATAGAAATTTCTATGCTAAAGGTCTGAAAGATGTACACGATTGAGCATATTGAGTTAGTAAGTTTGTATTCTATGTAGCTGTTTCACAAAGCGATCAAAGCATCAAAGATTGATATTTTTCAAGTACGTCTATTACTTCCACTTTCGCCATGATCTTCTTATCGAAAAATCTCATTTGGGTCTTTTATAAGTACTGCGTGGGTACAGCTATAGGTATACAGGCGTATTTATGTATAGGTATGAAATGGTATAGCTGGTATACCTGCTTCAATCAAATCTCTTGTGTTGTCCAGGTTCAGATATGTAGTCCCTAATACTTCATATCACAAAGAATTAAAATGCTTTGAAACCCACGCACCTTTTCATTACTTCAAAACGATTTCAAGAAATAAGATTACATACCTTTCATTCTTTTCTTTGATTTAAATCGCTCTGCTCTTACTTGAAATAGACATAAATGCTACATCCGTACTTGTCCAGTTCAACGGTTGTAACAATGCCATGTTTATTGCAACTGAGACTTAAGGCTGGGCTTATAGTCGCACAATGCCCCGTTCCGGTCCATACCCGTCCTATGTATTCTGCGTCTCCGCCTACAGGCCACAGTTTTCGGCCGATTTCTTTCAAATTT
>JABASD010002297.1:0-28227 GCA_019776165.1 Pogonognathellus flavescens
GGAAATGACGATAACGCCTGATTAGACCAAACGATGGGCTACACATTCAGAATACCAATAATATCCATAGACATCATAAATAGGTAGTTATATATTTTTTAAATCGAGCACAGATGAATGAATCACCCTCTGTATAACTATATTATGTATGACCATTAGATTTTCATTCTCCTGTATTAATGTTCTAGAAAATCCACGTAGCACTTACCTACACGAAATATTCCCGTGGATAGTAGTTTTCTCGTATTAGTAATAATACCCACCTGGAAGCTTTTACACAGATGCAGATGAATGCCTTGTTTGTCTGCCTGGTGTAAAAACGATAGCCTCCCACTGTTATATTACACTTCTGTTATATTCATTTGGAAGTGCTGGTGTGGTGATGAAATGGTGGTTATAGGGGTGGCTGTGTAAAGAAGTATGTTGGACGGTAGTTGATAGTATAATAAATAAAATGATATATAGTGTCATAAAATCAGACGGCTAAATGACAATCAATATGATGGTGATAAGGCTTCCTTTAGTTCCTTTCCGTTGCATTGCTTTCATTGAATTGGATACTGTTTAATGGATATTAGAAAGAGTCTAGGAGACACATCGCAAGGAAATACAACGCCTAACACAAAAGAGACAGTATCAATCAATTTCTTTGTTTGAATTAACTTTAGCGAACCTGAAACCCAAACCTAGGACATCGTTGTGTATTTATCTATGTAGTGGACTGAAAGCAATTATAATAATGAATAAAGTGTTATGTAACGTGTAGCATAGCTCCATGTGTAATTAATACCCTCACTATCGGTTCTACTTATTATTAGGACTTGGCTAGTGTAACGTGTTTAATGCATGTTAGATTCAGTTGTTAATTAATCATAGCAGAAATGCTGCTATGTTCAGAAGTATTATGGATATCAGTACAGACGACGACAATGATATAAATGTGCAGCAATCTAATGCGAAGTGCAGGAAGATTTGACGGGGCACTGTGGCACGGGCGAGATTCGGGTACATTTTCAGGAAACGCAGAAAATACATTATTCTTTCAGATAGTTACAACTTTCACTAAAGAAAAAATTGCATATTATTGGAAGCTGTAAGAACAGATCGCATTGAAAATTAATCCTAGCTGTGTTGAAACTTAGCGACTAAATGAATTTATCCAATTATGCATAATTCCTTTAAATATTCTATGGCTCTATAGGTTCCAAAAGATCATATTTGTCAACCGTTGGTTTAGCATAATAATATACTATTATTTCAAGATAAAACCATACTGAGACAGAAAATATGTACTAAATATTGTGGTGGTATGGTAGTAAATGGTTTTGATGGTGCTCATTTTATTGTATTTTATTGTTTTCGGTGGTATTGTATTTATTTTATTATATACAAAATGTATAAATGATAGTCGTCCACGTGTTTTCTTAATATATACAACATTCGAAGTTAAATGAATCATAATAATGCTTTATGTTTCCAGGTTGAGAGCAAATGGCAAATCCCTCGACATTCTTTGGTTCTGGAGCAAATCTTGGGAGAAGGAGAATTCGGGCGTGTTTTGAAAGGACAAGCTACTTTGCCGAATCATGAAGGTAAGATATTTTTTGATAGTACTAACAATAAGCAAGTGAATTACATACCTTCATCAATACACAAAGGACCTTGTGAGTTCTTTGAATCTCATGCATGTAGGTTGAGGTTGACCTCACGTGTTCAATGAAATGACATTCTGACATTATTAAATTTAATCGGATATAACGTTCCAGAAATTGTACTACGCGTTTTTCTTCGTACATTCTCAAATATTTAAACATGAGAATGAATGGCATTAGGAAAAATAGTCAGTCAAGCTTTAGAACTGCCCACTCTTCTCAGAAAAACGAAGCGTGGGCCAAATTTCATAGAGTTCCCTTCTCTATGATAAACGCAACTCATGTTTTGAGTTCGCATCTCTAATTTAATCGAAACAGGTTTTTAAGAGTATTAATTATAATGAAGTAAGATTATTAATTAAAGGTACTTAGTACGTAAAAGTTAAGCATTAAATCATTAATTAAATAATAATATAGACATTAATTAAATAATAATATAGACATTAATTAAATCAAATATTCTGCAAAGAGACGTTTAAATACTCTTCATTATATATCACAATTTTTAATGCGTATCTGATAAAAGCAAAAAACAGCATTTTAGGGTTAGATAATTACACACAACACAATAAGTAGTATTTATTCAAAAATGGACTATATTTTATGGATGATTTTAGGACCAATGGATGTTGCCGTAAAGATGCTCAAAGAACATAACGCTGAAAATGGGAAATCCTGCTTACAAGAGTTTATGGCAGAATTTTCTTTGTTACAACAAGTGGATCACCCGAACGTTATTAAACTACTCGGGGCTTGTACAGCTCCAGGTGGTCCTCCTTTTCTTGTCATGGAATATGCCGAAATGGGATCTTTAAGGTAGTATAACAGCTTCCATGGTTAATTTCTTATTTCCATTTATATTTCACTTTATTAATTGTACCTATTCGTATTATCTCTTTATCATAACAGGAGTTTCTTGAGAAAATGTCGTCGCGTGGAAAGCGTAAGCAGTGCGTCGTCGGTGATTGTATGGTCAGGACCACAAAGTCCATCTCATGCGGTTCTTACGTTTCACCCTTCCCCTGCAGAACAAGATGCGTACTTGAAAGAGACTCAGTATATTGTTACTCCACAGGAAGTATTAGGGTTTTCTTGGCAAATTGCAAAAGGAATGGCGTATTTAAGTGACATGAAGGTAATTCTAACTTTCAAATTAATGCTTACTTCCCTTCATTGTTAAAGGCGGCTTGTAATATTATCTGCACTTACAAGTAACTTGATATTGTTAGTGTTATAGTAATTACATTTACCTCAGGCGCCGCAGGGAGATAAAAACGTGTTAAATTGGTTATTTAGTTGAGTCGTATGAATAGTAAGGTGTGAGAGAAGAGTTTATTACCGAGGCAAAGAATGTGAAGGGAAATTGAGGAAATGTGTTACACATATCAACGTTTCAGTATTATAGAATTGTCTTACTAAATTGAACTGAATTAAAATTGTCTTAATGCTTACTTTCAGATGGTCCACAGAGATCTTGCTGCACGGAATATTCTTCTAACCAAATCAAAAGTTTGTAAAATATCCGACTTTGGATTAACCCGAGATATTTATGTAGATGATGCATACAAAAAGAAGAGTAAGGATCGAGGTAAGTTGTTCGTTAGAACATGCTTAATTCTAATTATAGACTTAACATTCAAGTTTTGAGGAAACGGTTTATCGTCAATGTAACTGCCTGACATGATCATTTCAACAACTGTACGCTACTTTGTACGCTCGCTGTCGTAACAAATTGATGTATATCAATACGTTGCACAGGGTAAAATAAGACTGCATTTCTTTTATCAATTTGTTGAAAGAAAACTAGTCCAATTTGGATACGTGAACAAAATTTTCATTTTCTTTGGATATCTTAAATATTAGTTGAGCAAAATATTTTCATTCGATCAAAGCAGCTAGACTTTTTATTAAAGGTTAAAATTATCAAATGCTTAGTAAGCAAAAATTGAATGTAAAAAGCAGCACCCCATTCCCAGGCTTTGGTGGAATGGATGACTTTAACCCGACGACAGAATCGAATAAATCCGATTATGGAGGTCGGGTTGGCTGAATTGATTTCCAACACAACGTCCATTATCTTTCATTGAATTTTCCATTCATATCTATAAATATTTCGTTATTTTTTATTAAATTCCATCTGTAGTTCCCGTCAAGTGGTTGGCATTAGAATGTCTGGCCGATGAACTGTATACAACGAAATCAGATGTGTGGGCGTTCGGAATATTGCTTTGGGAATTAGCAACGTTGGGTGCTTCGCCGTATCCTGGAATTCAAAACGAACAACTGTACCCACTTCTGAAATCAGGTTATCGAATGCAGCAACCTGTAAATTGCTCTACGGAATTGTAAGTTTAACTCTAACTCGTATAATAACATGTTATCGACTTAGATATGTTTAACATTCCTATACATTAAAAATGATGGTTTTGATACAGATATCAGTTGATGCTTCATTGCTGGGCTGGCGAAGTCGCCAATCGACCCACTTTCCACCAGCTTGTAAATGCAATCTCAAAACTTTTGGAGGACGGTATTGAATATTTAAAACTCGATATTCCAGCAGTCAACAATCCCGGATATGATTATTTCTTACAAAATGAAACCGCAAATGAAATCAAAGACGTGGCAGTTGACCCTCAAATAGCTCAACCCGGTTAGTGCTTTGGGTTTTGGTGCACTATTGGAAAAAATGATTTCCTTTATAAAAGTTAATTTTATTCTAGGACAGCCCAAAGTTGCAGCAGAAAGTTCCATGGAGAATTTGCGACTGATTGACCACGAGATCTCAACGAATGAAGACTTCGAATCTAACAGCACAGGCTACAACAACTTTGTGCACACATACATGAACGAACCGAAAAGCAGTAGAGAAAGTCGCTGGAAAACACCTGTGAATGCCGGCTATGAGAGTCCTATTAAACTCGCCGCTCCGATATCTAAAGAATAAATCTCTAGTCCTAGGATTCCTATGAAATGCACATACATCTATCCACTATGTCGTCTCCATACCTCATGCTTTGTTCCATTTAGTACTTAGGCTACATAGTAACTGTTAGAATAATTTACTACACTCAAGGAGGCTGAAAATCTTATTAAATAGATTTAAAAAATAGATGTGTACATAGACGTTTAAAGTAAATGGTGTTTGCCACCGAAACCAAGATATATTATGTTACCGGTCTTTACATTATTTAATATTAGATTTTGACTGTTCTTCGAATTGTTGGTTTTTGTTATTGAATCCATTTTGAAAATGTACAATTGATGTTACCATGTGTTAACCTAGAACAGAGGCATACAAGTTACCAAAAGTAGAATAGTAATAATGATATATCATTAAGCATAATATGTACCTCAATTATACCAATTTATTGCTTATCGTATAAATGTCTCATTATGAAATATCAAGTACAACAGTATATGAATTGGAAGAACATTATATGTTCCCAGATTACGATAATCGTGTGTTGAAAAATGAAATAAAAAGATTATAAATATAAACCGTACTCATTTTGTATCATGTCTTTTCATTGCATCAAAGCTCAAGAACTTTAATATGAGAGCTAAACTAAAGAATCCATTTCGTATAAAATAACTCGCAGAAGTATAAATACATGTAAAAAAACCTGTAAACGACCGTGGAAATTAATCACAAATATTTTTTCAAAGTACCTACTATATACATGTTGTACAATTACAACCCATTGTTTTTTGGTCGACATGACCGACCGGAAATCCAACAAATTGATCATTAAATCATTATTGCTGCCTGTTTCTCCAATGAATAAAAATTATTGTAATATTCTAACCAGCTAATATATATAAAATTATTTTACCCCCTGCTAATGTGGTTTAGAAGTGACGATTGTGGCATATAATTTATAAATAAATAAAATATTTACATTCAAGTGTACGCAATGACGATTACGCTGCAATCTGGTTGATATAAGATTCTGTTGTGCATGGGAAAGAGAAAGAGTGAGAGTTTACTACGCTTGTCGCTGTCTCGAATTGTATTCGAAAGAATACGTTGCTGACGAACGACGACATTTTAATTAGATAAGTTGTTTGTGAGACATCCATAAGTAAAATAATATGCAGAAACCACATTATCTGCAGTAATACCTACCTATGTATATATAATTAGTGGCGCATACTTGTGGTTTTCATTGTCAGTTCAACTACACAGCCAAACGCGACTGTATGTGAACTACATTCTCATCTCAAATCTCAACTCGCTCGCTGCTCACTCGTCAATCTCGAAACACAAAGACCAAGACTAATATCAAGCACTTTACAGTGAGAATTAATGAGATATCAGTTTTCCTTTGTTATATCAGCTTAGCTTCCCTTTTTAAATGAAAGTAACGGGGTCATAAATTATGGTAATGAAACAAAATAGACACTTGAAGATTTTCAAAGTGGAGTTGTGTGTAATTTTGCAATAGGTATTAGTATATTAGCATCATCATATCACATTCACATTTAATGAATGAAAGCGGAGGAAGACAGCATGTACAACAACAAAACTGCAGTCTGCAATGCAACTTAAACCGTAATCTCAATCTCAGCTCAGCACAATACTACAGTGTGTTTTTCTACATTCAATCATAATTCAAAACCGGATTGCAATACACACTGCACAAATATTCATTTTTTTTTAAAACTACAGTAAGTAAATAGTAACTAGCAACTAGCAAGTAGGTATATCTTATAGTCATAGTAAACCACAGTTATTTGTGTTTAATATTAACCACTGAGAATCAATGGTAAATAAATGCTTCAGAACTCGCTATATTAATATTTTTCGTTGATTTCTTAAATGGTGAATTTTTAATTTTTGAAATATCATATTATATTTAAATGGTGCATGAATAAATTTTGTTTAGCATGAACAGACACACTGTGAAGCATATCTTCAACTAACAATTAATCAGAACAAGTCAATGTATTTTCTTCGTTATAAATGAATTAGGCACAGTTTGTCTCTTCCTCTTTCACACCTCAAATTGGATTTATAGAAAAGAGAGGTAGCAATAATTCAAGCGTGTTTTTTACTGTCTCGCTTGAATTAGCAATTTACTGATACTTGTAGTATCAAAGTAATAGTAAAATATTTTGATGGTACAATATCTGGTTACAGAAGCACACTGTAGTTGGCGGAGTTATACATAGGATTTGCATGTTGCGTTGATATATTATTTGAATGTATATGTACATGCATGCGATGAGACACAAGACTGACAAGAAAGACCAAGACGAGTACAAGCAGGACAAGTACTACCTATGTACAGATAAAGTGTACAATGTTCTATTTACTACATAAATTAACACAGAAAAGTTTCACAGGACTAACATAAACCTGTATCGCATTAAACTAAAATTGCTTGCATGCATGAGCAACGCACAATTACAATTTTGCATTTTTGCACAAAACATGTCATGCCATTATATTGGAGTCATACGTTTATTATTGTAGATATTATGTACTCTCACTGTCACTACAGAACACTTAAAAACAAACATGTTTGCAATTTGAAACTGGATCACATCATAATAGTAGGCATCTACTTAACACCAAGTCTGTGAGCACGTATCGTATCATATTCTAAAACGACGTGGGTACCTCGGTACTTGTTGTACTTGTACCTGCATTTATGACTGCAGATACATCGAATTAATGTTTTGTCCATACAAATAATGGCAGAAAAACAAGCAGATAAGATTTTCTACATTTTTACATGCATTTATGTAAATGAGATCCATTTATGAGAAATCCATTATTCGTAATCTGTAGAATACAGGTTCTTGTTTGGCTGCAGCTGCAGAAAAAGTAAAAAGTTTTTCAGGGCGATAATGTATAAAGTACAGTTTAGTATGACCGATTAGTGATTTAGTACGCCCAATATCTACATACAAGCTTAATAACGAGGTTAATCCTCGTATTTTCGTCTACGTAATCCAAACTCTTGCACTTTTTAACACTAAAAGCCATAGCTCCAAAAAACTGACAAATAGGTTCTAAATTGATGTCTAATCTCGTAAAAGATTATCATATTATGCACGTTCGAGTCTGATGAAGATCACTTTACACGATTCTTGTGTGCAAATGCAGCTGCGTGCACACAATATATTATTTACAAGTTACACACGACCGATTGAGTGTATTTTTCATAGTAAAGGCATCAAGACATGTACCTCTCTCTCTGAATGCGAATAAAGTATAATAATAATGAATGATAGTGAGATTTCAGATTTGAGATAGACAAGCATTTTCCTTTAATCTATTAGGGATCCTCCATTGTAGGTTTAGATTTCAAGAGAGGGGAGTAGTAGCGTGGGGGTTGACAAAATATCTAAACAAGCTTTCCTTCAAACATTTCGTTAGAAAAGGATCTGGCAGTCTCGTGGAATTAAACTTTTGTTGTAATTGTGCACAGTTTGTTTGTTGTAGTTGTAGTCGGTAACTCATAACACTTTAAAACAACAACGAGCAGTCTTATTCAACTTGTAAGTCTTATCGTTTAAATTCTTCTTAATATCATTTAGCCCCAAGTTAGTGACCTAGCAAACAGTTCTTATTACCTAGTTGATGTTGGTAAACAGGCACACAGCGAAGTAATTACATATTTCAATAACCTTAATCATTCATAAGGTATTACTTACTAGTTCGTTCACTAAATATTAAATTGTAGTGCACCATGATGTCCACTCTCTTCAAAAACCAACCTGACTTTTCTATTGAATTTGGCACGGATCCTCGCTGTAGGCTCAGCAACATAAATTACTTACCTATTGACTTGACTTTCTTTATATTAACCGTAGTTAATGCATAAACCTGTAATCAATATCTAATCTAAAATAAAATTTCTGTCTTCGTACAATCATTTTCCCAAAAGTTTCTTCTATTTTCACTGTTTGTTCCATTTTTACCAAATTATAACAGTTATACAAGTTATACTACTACTATAACATTCCACCAAATTCCCAACGTAATGCATCGTTAGTGAACATTACCAAATTACATGTATCTAGTCCATTATGCATAATATACCTATAGGTAAATAGTAAATACATGTATTGTTCAAGTAGCTTACAGGTATTAGTATATCCTATATTGTATGTAATACTGTGCAAAATAATGTGGATTAAAGACAAATCCCCTGAAGCTATTATGTAAGGCAGTCTATTGTATATACCTACTGTATTCTGAGCTTTTGCAATGTATTTTCAATGAAGAGGTTTCTACAAAAGTATTTATTGCAGCTAAACTTACTAGTTACACTACTACTGCCATTATGTACTACCTTTTTGCGTCCATGGGTTGTACAGTTGCACTGCACACAGGTTTATATAGGTGTAGAATATACCTGCTCCTATAGTTTAGTCGTTTCTACCTGGCATTGATTTGATTGAGAATTGAGACTGTCTCATATACCTACTACAAGCAAGTTCCACGAAACGCTGTTTTGCAGTAGCCCATTCCATGCAGGACACATAGACTAATAGTAATAACAATTAATACTACTAATAGAAGCAGCAGTATGAACGTGTGCGTATATTCTGTACAAGCAATGTTATGAAAAGGTCGGGAAGGGAATGCAGATCTACGACTGTAACAACAACAACAATAATAATATGATTTCTAGAAACTAAGCTGGGTAGGTATGGCTTTTATTGTTAGTGGTATGGTTGTGCTAGTAGAAGGGTTAGGGTTACAATCTTCTTACAATACAAAAAATCTAGTTACATTGGTACCTATCTGGAAATTATTATGTCAGTAAACAATGGCAAAGTATAGTGGAGGGTGTAGATACAAAGGAACACAATGCGAACACCTCTACATGCGGATTGCACCCTAATACTGCAGTAATCCTGTGTTTTGAGACGGAGACACTTCAGTTGAGACTGCCTGTGTGTGTCTATTCTACGTAAATCCTGTTGTTGCTTGCGTTTTGTTGTAGCTGCTTCGACCACGTCTACGTCTACCCCCTTAAGTTGTGGTTTGGTCGCTCGCTCTGAACACTTTTCAACACACGTAATACATATTGATGTTGATGCTGCTGCTGGGGCTGGGATTATTATGCAGACAGAAAATAGGATAAGTTTGCTTGTACTACTAGAGTGAGTCGTTTGTACAGATGATGTTATGTTGGTAAGGTAGGTAATTGGTTAATACTCAGGTGGACTGGCAAGCAAGACTTGAGTTAAAATGCATTCATGATATTCATGTACACAGTTGAGTGCAGCAACGCTCAAAGGAATACATCCCTCTGTCCTGTCCCCTTTTGGTGTCTTTCATGTTTCATTGCGACTACACCAAACCATCGTACACACCACATAGGAAAGTAGAAAGAGCCATTGCATTTGATTCGGAGGTGATTTCCGTCAGAAATTCTGTGGTTTTTAAAATACAATTGGATTTTCTAAAATTGTTTTCAGAGACGGAATCAAAGTGTTCTGGAGAGGAGTGGGGGATTTCGTAGTTTGAGTGTTTGTGGAAATAATCTGGAAGTGATAAGATTTTGTGAGTGAATGTGATTGATTTTGAACATTGTTGTTCTGCATGTGAAGGGAAGTAGCAGTGGATTATAATATTTGCTGACCAATGACCTGAGACATTAAGCAGCCTCCAAGATGAGTGGTCTGGCATTCCGTCGTGGCATGACGTTTGTGAGCTTCTTAACTTGTTGTGCAGCTTTAGCTTTACTCTTAGCTGCTCTCAGCACTCAACATTGGATTGTCGCCAGGGCTCACCGAACTACAAATCCAAGTCTTTCGGACGGAAGAATCCACTTTGGACTTTTCTATGGAAGAAAGAATCTTAATGTTGCGTATGGATGGAGAGCCACGGATATAAATGGTATGCAAATGTCATATGCATCTACTTGAAAAGTAATGCAAGGTTCGGATTGAAAAGTGCTATATTAAATGACCTAGGCCTTCTCCACATCTGTAGGATTATATGCCTTAATTTGCATTTTTCAAGACAGAAAACAGAAAAACAACTAGCACTATCCTCTTTAGGGCTATACTAACAATAAATGCTATAATTGCTATTGTTTTAGATATACAATAAAAATATGTATGGTAAAAGTAGGTGTATAAAAGTATAAATTCGATAAAACGTCTATAGTGGAAAATCGTAATTTTTATACTGGCTGAAATGGGTATTCACTGTTGACAATGTCATGAGACTTTACATTTGTATTTCATACACAGTAAATAATATCAGCCTTACTTACTGATATCATTGTTAATCTTTACTACAAAATATTGTGGCAGGTAGCTGTATCAACAATAGTTTGTTTTTATCGTAATGGATGGATGCGCTGCAATTGCTATATTATCAACATAATATGAACTCTTACGGCAAGGTTATATTGAAAAGCGATTGGAGTTGAGTTAAGATTAACTAAAAATTATTTTTAATGTTTACAGTTATTGAAATCCTGAACAAAGATCGAAATTTTATGAGCTACGGCTTATGGATTGGAACAATTGGCTGTATATGCTTAGCCATACTATTCGCTGTTTTTTCTGCTGTATTTGCCCTTGTGAACACGGCTACAACTCCTGTAGAAGCGATTACAGGAATTCCTGGACTGTACATTTGGAACTGCGTCGCATGTAAGTCATTTTTGCCTTTCCTTGAAACTCTGAACATTTATTTTGCTATTAAGAAGATATGGTTTTATTATTTCCGTGGGATTTGTTCTCATTGCAGTAGCGAGTAATGTTGGAGCCCTTACGACTTGGGGAATTCAGTACCACCTAAAACTACGCCATAACATTCTGCCATTGGAAGATCGTGAAAATCATTGGAACTCAGATGGATTTGCCGTTCTCGGATATTCCTTCTGGTTTGTGGTTGGAGCAACAATTATTCATATTCTTAATATAGTTCTAATATTTCTTGGAGCCCACCAATCTCGCCGTGATCGTCATAAGACACTGAAACCGATCAAAGAAGAGAAAAGTAATGGTGCCATTATGCTCTACTAAAAGGATGCATTTACATAATGAACAAAAATCACTTTCTTATGGCAAAACAGTCAGTTTTACTATTATTTATAAATTATTGCCACCACCAGTGTAGGAAGGTGATGAAGTGACAGACATTTCTGTTGGTTGTAGAATATATTTGTAGTAGAAACTAGAAAAAATCACAATTTGTTCGGTCTAATGAAACAGAAAAACAATAGGAGTAACAGTCAACAGACTTTTAATAATGTGAAGTAGAGTATTAATCTGGAATGATAACTTTCGTAAGGTGTTTATTGGCAAATTAATGGTGGTAATAGTGGAATTGGCAAATGGTAGAAATCGTCTTGATGCTCCTCGGTAAGCTGACAGATGCTAAGTAATTGTTTCCATCTTTTCTCCTATTCCAAAGTTCCAGATCTGTAGGAAAATGTAGTCAATAGTCAAATAATTATCATTCGTGTCAACAATAAGACTAATAGTATTAAGCAATGCAAAAAATGTCATATTTACAAAACAATACGAAAAATCCATCATTCATTGCCTAAAATTTCTGTCGGTTCTCAGATACCTCGATTCCCACATGATTTTATAAAAGGTGACAATATACTATTAGTCTTATTTCTAATATGTAGTTAGCATTATATGATTAGATAACATTTAATATTTACAATGTACTTAGCGTACCAAGTTATGTTTTTACAATATGTGTCAACTGAAATTAGCCTAAGAAGGCTAGATTGATTAGTGTTTTAGTAACAAGGTTTTAATATCATTTATATAATTTACTACGAACACATAGTATTGCATAACATTGCAATTTCTGTGTGAATGTCTCCAATGGAACGTATTTTTAAACAGTGTCATTATTATTACCGTATACAAGATACATAGCAGTATACACAATTTTAGTTCTTTATTTAAGGGAAAATGACATAAAAGTATTCCTATACTAAACGTATTACTAATATAATAATTACAATAATTAATGGTCGTACTGAACGTAAATAGAATGTGTATTAAACTAAAAGTCGCAACAGTTTCCAATTCTTAGGGATTTCTAATACAGTGCTTAATAATACTAATGATAGCAAAAGATAAAACGTTTACCGTAAATTATCTGTCAACTCTTTGGTTTTCTTCAATATTTCTTGCATTACGTCGCGTTCAGATAAGTTCTCATTTTCTGCTAACTGTACCATGAAAAGTGCAATTTCTTTGTGTTTTTTAGTCATGGTCATCAAGTCTAAAAACAATAACACTGCGCATTATACTACAGAAACAACACGTGTTTATTTCTATGAGTGTACGTGTACTTTTCTCATTTTTAAACTTTTGTACTACAAGTATTGTATCATTGTAACAATGTAATAGCCATAAAATGTTTACATACGATAAGCATTTATAATAAAACATTCAAACTTTTCATGTGGTTTATTCTGCTTGTTTTACCTTTAGCATGCGTTGCCACTGTTATTTCTGCAGCAGGTACATTTACAAAAATGTCGTATAATTCTGTTCGACTTACTATGCCAGCATCCATACATCCAATAACATGAAATTTGCTATTCTGTAAATTAAAACATGTGTCATCAATTCATATTAGTTATTAAGTTAATATTTCTAAATTGCATTATATGAAATGTGGTAAATAAAAAATTCATTTCAACATAAACACGGAAAACAAAATCCTATGAAGGATTGCTTGAGATGTTTATTACACTGCACTGACGATGCAGCAGTTCTAATCAAAAAGCATTACAATATGTATTGAAAAGACACACACCTTAGAAAATTCCAGCTCTTCTTCAATCAAATCTGTCCAAGGGTAGATATCATTCCACATCACTCTTTCAGCAAGAAAGGCAGGAAGGCTTAGTACAAACTATAATTTCAAAATAATAATTTATCATAATGATGGATCAAGGTTAGCCTTTCAAAACGAATGATTGTACAATAAAATGAATGTCAACCTGAACTAAACTGTCCACATTATGGTGATAAACAGCAATACGCTTCCTATACAGCAAGGCAGAAAAAATTAGTATTGTCTCCAGACCAAGTTTACTTATGATTCCTACAGTACATACCGTCATTAAAAAATCAAGTAAATTTGATTGTCGTATGAAAAATTATAATAACCTTTCAGCTCATGGTGTCTGTAAGGATTATTTGTGTCAAATTCACTTGCATAGAACGTTCCATTTTCCTCGGTGGCGCACTTTCCAGTGACACACACATTCAGAAAGAGTTGTAGCATGACAGATGCATTTCCTGATTTGCAAAAGCTCTTCGAAAATATACGGCACAAAGTCTCATACCTCTCGGGATTAAAATCCAAGGCGGTGACCAATATCGCCACTTGTTTGACCTAGAAGCATACCGAAAGCATTAATTCTCAACTTCAATAATAAATATGTAAAATATATTTTAAATACATAAATGCAAAAATAATATCCTACTTTTTTAAGCTTATCAGACGTAAATACTTCAGTAAGATAAATATAGGCCCATTGTTTATTCAAACGAAACATTCGGAACTGCCTTTTACTGTTTTGTACACTAGCTGACGCTTTGTAAACAAAATCGCACTTTAAAACACAGACAGCTCTTTCTTGGAGAGTCAATGAAGGATAGCTCCAAGTCCAAATGATGTCCTCATTTTCGTCTTTTTCTACAAATAATAAAAAAATGTTTTATCAATTTTCATAAATATATTTAACTTCACTCCCATGTAACACATATAGAATCTGCACTCGAGTCAACTTAACTAAAGGTGAAAAATATATTTGTGCTTTAATTGGTCAACCTATTAGTACCATAAGATACTGAATGTATTGAATCAAAAACAAATACCTCTAAACTGAATCCTCCTCACTTTAAATCATTTTATATATTTTCCTAACTTCATTTTAATTATTACAACATAAAACAATAGAAGTGAACGTTATTTTTTCGATTGAATGAATTAAAATGATGATTATTCAACAAACCTTAAAATTATAATCGAATTAATTAGTAAAGAGATTAAATTATTGATTTATTGGAAACCGCCTAATAATTATTTCATCATAGTGTATTTGATCCCATTTATTTTATTTGTAATCCCAAAACCCAGTTTTCCATGCACCAAGCTACATAAGTCTACTACCTTCAAATTAAAGAACATTAAATAATGAAATAAGATTTGTATCAAATGTCAAAAAATAAAAATAAACAATACAACATACAACCAGAATTGAAAGATATTTTTTACCTATTACGTGACATGAAATGGGACGGCAAGCTTCATGTGTCACATTTTTTGAAGGCGATGAAATCATTTCCCGTTTATTAGGAAACCTAAGAACTAAGAATGTATTAAAACCCGATTTTGTACAAAAAATAAAATTCAAAATGTTTTAACTAACTCAGGACTGTCCCTGCCGTCAGTCAGGTGTCAGGTGTCAGCCAATTTAAAATTTATAAACATTCGGACTCAGCCCAAAGTCTGAAAGAACCACTCACCGCTCTCTCGTATCATTTAATGGGAAACTCCAATTTTGCACTTGCTGTCACCTATCTCCGGAAAAAGCGGTGAAGATTCAACCAATACACTTGGAAGATCACATGGTCCCGTATGGCTTCATTCTGTGCAGAATCCTCCGCCTACCGAAGTCTTTTGCTGCAAGGAAATTACAGTTGCACAGCAGCACTCAATGAAATCGTCATCATCCATATTTTTTCATGCGGCATGTTCGCCGTGTAGTGTGAGGCCTACGCCGGAGAGCTAAAACATTTCTTGTCAGGAAGACTTTCGGTGAGAGCAACGAATAGTTGACGTGCTGAGAGCGAGTGCATGGTGGATTGCCGAAAGTGAGGTTTGGTTGTTTGACGTACTTTAATTTCGGAACAGATTGTCTTCTTTACATAATAAAATTGAAATTTTATCAACTCTTGTCATTGACAATACGTGAAAATGTCAAGATACTATCAGCGTCCTGAAAACGCGCTGAAAAAAGCCAATGGTAAGTACTTTTTTCAATTGTTGAATTTGGTTGACTGTTTCTTTTACACATTCGGTCGGCCAATACTTGGTGGACCTTCCACCATCAGGTTTGAAAACTAATTACTAATAATTATTATTCATCATTGATTCAAATTTGATTTTTAGAGTTCATCGAAGTTGGCAAGCCGACTCGGGCTTTGGACACCCTTTACGATGTCATCAAAGGGAAAAAGCACCGGGCTTTCAGTGAAAAAGTCATTGAGCCCATTATGCTTAAATACTTGGAACTTTGTGTGGAACTTAAAAAGCCGCACACTGCAAAGGAAGGACTGTATCAATACCGCCTTATGTGTCAATCGGTAAGCGCCAAAAACCCTGTCAATCTATGTCGTAGTTTTAATTCGAAATATATTCATGATGTTAATGACATTTCAATCATCAAACTACAACCGGCGTTTAGAATAATGAAGATGGCAGTAATAGTAAATTATATCTTTCATCTGAAAATCATTAAAGGTTAAAATTTGAGTCATTTGGGATTTATAATTTCAAATTGACATTGAAAAGAACCGATTTGAAATATTATTAGGTATTATATTGGACATTTGATGTGGGCTAAAACTATCAATCATTGCTACAATTAATAATTTCATTAGATGAATGTTGAATGGTATTACTGTTACTGCTTTTTATTCAGTTTTAATCATATTCACATTTAAAATATAAACATATAGGCCTTTAGGACTATTAGGACATTACAAAGATGAACTAACAACTGTAGTATAGTGTCATGAGTTGCCGGGTTAATTGTGAATGGCTATTCTTCTCCAATGTTTTACTGCTTCAATGGAATAGGGGAATACCACCATATTTCTTCCACAGCGTGCTGCTAATTGCTTGCTAAACTAATTGTTAAAAATTGTATTATCCTTTAGGTCAATGTTGGTTTACTGGAAAAAGTTATTCGTAGTTTTATAAAAATGGCTGAAGAACGAACAGAAAGTGCTCGGGACAACTTGAAGAACAAAGTTCTATTGGAGCAGTCACAGCAAGCCATCGTTGAAGTCGATGATTTGGATAATCTCTCCATGGCAGAAATGACGTTGCTAAAGTACGATATTTAAAAGAACGATATTAATTTACTTTATAACTTGTGATTGAATTACATTACAACTTTATTTAATATTTGTACTTTTAGTGTTATTACTGAAGAGCAAGCTCAAGAAAGAAGTGACCGAGCTGCACTAATTCCTTGGGTGAAGTTTCTGTGGGAGTCCTATACTCAATGTTTAGATCTGCTGCGAAATAACGCACGATTGGAAAATTTGTACCATGATATTGCACAAATGGTCAGTTTAAATTATAGTTTGATAACTATTTGCCAGTTTGATTATGACTCATTTTTACTGTTTAATTGATGAGAATCATTTTTTGCAGGCGTTTAAATTTTGTTTGAGCTATAACAGAAAAACAGAATTTCGAAAGCTGTGTGAACGTCTTCGGAAACATTTTGATGACATAGTCAATAGAGCTAGTTCTCAAATGAATAGCATTGACTTTTCGTCACCCGAAACTCAACAGCTAAACATGGAAACCAGATTGTCGCAGTTGGATTCTGCCATAACCATGGAACTGTGGCAAGAAGCTTACAAAGCTATTGAGGACATTCATCTTTTGATGAACCAGTCGAAGAAGTCTCAGACTAGAATGATGGCTTATTATTATCAAAAGCTATCTCTTGTCTTTTGGAAAGCCGGCAATCTTCTCTTCCATGCTGCGACAATGTTAAAATACTATATGTTATGTAAAGATATGAAGAAAAATGTGTCTCAAGATGAGCTTCAAAAGTAAGAAAAAATTCTCAATAGTACAATAGTACATATTTTCTTAAATTAAATATCAACAAAATTTTATCCGTTTGTCTAATTATAGGAATGCGTCTCAAGTTGTTCTTGCAACATTGGCCATACCATTCCCAGTTGTTCACCCAGAATTTGAACGGTTTGTGGAAACAGACAAAGGAATGCTAGAAAAGGCCCAAAAGTTGGCCACTCTGCTCTTCCTCCCTCAACCTCCAACTAGAGCTTCAATGATTCGAGATTTGACACGTTACGGTGTCCTCACTAACTCCATTGCTCCTCTTCAGGAACTTCATGAATTACTGGAAACTCAGTTCAACCCCTTGGGTTTGTGTTCGGAAGTAAACACAATGCTTACAGCCATTGTAGGTGTTGAAGAGAATGAATACTTGCGGCAGTACATCCAACCATTGCAGGATGTTGCATTAGTTCGTCTAATTAAACAAGTTTCACAGGTAACTGTTTTGATTTCACATATTGATAAAAATTTCTACAAATCAACTTGATCCTGGTTCATGTTTTCACTTAACATTGAAATCTAAACTGAATTCTTATTACAGGTTTATCAAAGCATCGACTATCCCCACTTACTGAAGTTAACAGCATTCACTACACCTGACCACTTAGAGCAGCTATTAGTAGATGCAGTGCGATATAACGATATGCAAATAACTATTGATCATCGCTCTGATTGTGTAAGATTTGGTTCTTCGTTGTCTGAAGCTTCCAGAGAAGATTTACCTGAAGGTCCGCATTTGCAAGCCATGCCTTCTGAAACCGTTCGTTTGCAGTTAGTCAATGTAATGAATTGTCTGGAGGAAACCATTGACATGATCAACCCTCCACATATTCAGGTAAGTAATTGGAAAATGTCATTGCTGAATATCTTGTGGTTGTTTTTCATTGTTTTAATGTATGAAATCAATTTTCACTATAAATTATTGATTTTAGACTGACGATGACACCGTGAGAGCTAAAATTGTACAACATTACATGTTAACCGAAAAGCAAAACCACATTCAAATTCTGTCACGGCAAAAGATTATTTCTGAGCGACGAGAGGAATTGGAAAGATCGGCTGTTGATAAAGAAAATGAAGAAAAGTGGCGCAATGAACAAATGCTGAAGCAGCAGATAATAATGGAGCAGAAACGCTTGGAGACAGAACGAGAAGAGCGTGAAAAGAAACGAATGGAAATTGAAAAACAAGAAATTCAGCAACGCCATCTTAAAGAAAAAATGGTTCAAATGGCAAAAACGCCATTCGGAATGAACTTTGTACATAAAATCAAAGAAAAAGATTTTGCTAATTTGGACATGGAAACTGTCATGTTGAGACAACAAGAAGAAATGGCTAAAGAAGCCAAAGAACATTTAGCTAAAATGCGAGCCCAAGAAAAACGAATGGATCATTTGGAGAGAGCAAAGCGAATTGAAGAAATACCGGTTATCGAACAGTTCATGAAAGATAAAAAGGAATTTGAGAAAAAAGAATGGGAAGCACACGAAAAGGAACGCATCACCCATTTGATAGAGGAGCGTAAAATTGCTGTTGCTAATAGAGATCGCATGAAGCGAATGAAAGAAGACAAGGACGCTTTCCTTAACAAGTTGCTTCAATCTCGCCGACATGTGTTTGAGGCAAAATTGGCGGACTTTGAAAAACGTTTTACTGAAGAAAAAGCTAAGCGATTAGAAGAGAGAAAAGATCAGCGTAAAAAGGACAGACGCGACAAATATATGGCTAAAAAGGAGGAAGAGGAACGTAGAAAGGCAGAAGAAGCTCGACGCGAGGAGGAGGAACGTAATCGAGCCGAACAAGAAAAGATAGCTAAGGAACTGGATGAGAAGAACAGAATCACTCGTGAAAAGCAGTTAGCCAAAGAGAGAGAAATTGAAGAACGAATGGAACGTGAAAGATCAGAGCGTCGTTCTTCTCCTCCCGTAGCTGAAGATGTTTGGAGACCATCTCCCAGAACTGCTCCATCAACACCTCTAGATCGACCTACTCCTGTCATCTCTGCCGCGTCAACTGGAACTGCTAAACCCTGGGTGCCCTCAAGAGTGGCTGCTGAACGGGGCGGTGTACCTGCTGAACGAGGAGCAATGACTGGTGAACGTGGAGCAGACCGAGAAGTAGACCGAACACCTGGACGAGACAGAGGAAGCACAGGCGTAAGTGAATTATTTTGTTATACAAATCACAACTTCCTCATTGTAGTGGAGCAATTTTTTAAAAGACTTAATAATTTCCAATGTGATATAGGGCGATTCTTTTTGGCGTACTCCACGGGGAGATCGCACCGGGGAACGTCCTGAACGTAGTGAACGGGGAGAGCGCAGCGAACGGGGAGAACGTAGTGAACGGGGTGAGCGCAGTGATCGGGGAGGCGACCGAGGAGGAGACCGTGGTGATCGAGGAGAGCGTACTGAACGAGGAGAACGCGGTGATCGGGGTGGTGAACGTAATGACTGGAGTAGAGGAGACCGCGGAGGTGGTGGTGGAAGAGATAGAGGAAGCATGGGCGTAAGTAAAGTTTTCTATTCTACTAACTGCAACTTCGCTATATAATTGAATGATAAGTAAAACTGTGATAATAATTTCCGTTATGATTCAGGGCGATGATTTTTGGCGTACTCCAAGAGGAGAGCGTAGTGAACGGGGAGACCGTGGAGGCGACCGAGGAGGAGAACGTGGAGGAGACCGTGGGGGAGAACGTGGAGGAGACCGTGGAGGAGATCGTGGAGGAGACCGTGGAGGAGATCGTGGAGGAGATCGTGGGGGAGACCGTGGGGGAGATCGAGGAGACCGCGGAAGTGGCCGAGAAAGAGCAAGCATGGGCGTAAGTGAAGCCTTTTGTTCTAACGATTTCAATTTCCATTTTATAATTTACCGATCGTTGTAATAATACGATAATTTCTATTATGATGCAGGGCGACGATTCTTGGCGCACTCCACGGGGAGAACGTAGCGAACGGGGAGACCGTGGGGGAGACCGTGGTGGTGGAAGAGAAAGAGGAAATGTTGGTGTAAGTAAAGCTTCCATCTTTCACTTACACTTTACGTGTTAGTATTTAACTATTGTTTTAAGAGTGTAGTGTGATTATAATTTTATTGTTATTCAGGGTGAGGATTCTTCATGGCGTACTCCAAGAGCTGAACGTGGTGATCGGGGAGGAGAGCGAGGCCAAGAGAAGAGATAGAAACCGTAATAGTTTTTTTCCAAAAAAACTTTATAATTTAGTTAAGAAAGAAGTTGAATGTACATTTAAATTGTGTATCATGTCGTACTGCCATCACATCTCTAATAGTATGACAGATTTTATGTTATCAAAATAATTCAATGTTGCATTAAAATTATTTGTAAGCCCAATTTGCCAGCGTAAGGCTTTATTAATTTTGTTAATAATCGATTCATCTCACTTTTCATCTCATTTGTCATTTCTATTCATATTCCTTTCATTGATTATGCTTATGTATTCGTTTTGTATATTTTTAAAGAAATAATCAAGCGACGTAACTCTTGAGACTTTCATGGTTTTGTAATGCACTATGCCGTCAATGCTTTCATTCTCTACAATAAATGAGTTCAAAACTATCAAAAATCGATTTTATTTACTTTATTTCGGGGACGTTAACGACAGAAAACTTCCATAAAAAATTCAAAAATTAGTGTTTATCTTTACAACTGATTGCATTGTGAAACAAGGTATAATGGTTAAAATGACTTGAGATATAGGTTGTACACTATAGCACTGTAAGAATCATATGGCTAGCATTTGTGATAACAGATAAAAATTGTAGTACGAAGTTACATAAATACAAAACCTTTCTACTTTCTACTAAAATCTACAGTTACATTCTAAAAACTACATTCGATAAGATTTCACATTCTAACTACATTTCAATTTACATTATATCACCGTTACATGACTTACATTTTGTTAGTGCTTCAATGAAGTCTTTGTAATGACAGAAAGGTTTATTGCACCAATAATATTATTTTGCTCCTTTTTAGTACTTTTGCACAGATTAGTCCGATTCGGTGTAGATACACATGTAACATGTAACAACAGTTTTGTTACACAAATGTAGGAGGATCCGTATCTAAGACCCAGGCCATATTATTATCATCCACAACGTCTACTCCATTCGCTAAATGATCACTGACGTAATTGACAGGTTTTTGATAAGGTTTTGCCGTTTGTCTTCTACAAGGACGAAAAAATATAATCAGAAAAATCAAGTACTACAGTAATATCTTATTTTATAGTGAAATGTTTTAGTCGTTTATAATATGACTATGTACTTCTAAGAAGTCTCTTCTTTTAGAGTTCGAAAAGTATTTCATAATTTGAATCACACTACATTGACTACATACATAATACATACCCGTGTTGCTTAGGAGGTAGTTTTGGCACAGGGGACAGAATGCTATTTCCGTTAGGATCATCAACAGTTTCTGTATTTATATCATTGATGGATGTGAATCGCAATTCATCATTCACGTTTACAGCTACAATTCGACCAGAATTGGATGAATTTGCATCCAAGTAAGAATTCAGGGATATTTTTGTACCACTTATACATGTCATGTTCTCTGTAAAGAAAAATGAAAATTATTGAATTAAACAGACCTTACTTACAAGGTTACAAGCTATACTTGGTATAACTTTATTTCTGCTTTACCTTGGGGAACTAACGGGGATGAAGATGCCTGACTTCGAAATTTAGTACTGTACTTATAATAATCCGACATTTCAAATGGTTTTGATGATTCATTTGTAAAGCTGCATCGTGTTTCACTACTTTCACTACCTATTAGTACATCCCATAATAAATTAATGTAATTTAAATGTTATCTGAAATGTAGAGCTGTGAATAACTTGTGACTTACTTTTACTGCTTTTTTCACTAATATCAGTACCCGGGCTCGCAATGTACAATCGACTTACTGCTCCATCCGTAGCATCCAAACCAGAAAAAGACAAACTGGATGAAGGATCTAAACAGACACAAATAGATTGTAGCTAATTTTCATACGCATGCACTGTGGTTATTTAAATTAACTTAATTAAATAACGTTAATCTCCGCATACCTAAAACTGAACGAGTTGACAAGGACAACAAGGATTGTGAAGATAGGTTTCCATCGTCTAAGTTTGTTTCGTACCACGATTTTAATGATTTGCTACTCAGAGTATTATTTTTAGTCATATTTGATATCCGAAACGGATCTGAACTCATCAACACTGAGGTGCTGCTCTTGTTAAATCCGGATGGATTTGTTAATGATAAATTCGAACTGAAAGTTCTGTCGATGGGACTTATCATATTTACAGAAGGTTCTTTATTAATATTAGAACCGAGTAGCATTAAATCTTTTTTAGAGAGCGGTCTTGGTGGCGGACTAGGACCTTGATTTTCTGGTTGATTATACGGGAATGGTAACGGAGGTCGATGTTTATTCGAGGGGTATGAACTTACAAGCTGCCCAGGTCGGGAATTGATGTGGGAAACGCAAGGAAGTCCGATTTCATATTGTTCATCGGGTCTTAATTCCTCACATCTCTCAACAAAATCCAACCCAGCCATGGAACCCACAGTTTTTGTATGACGGCGACTCTTATCCAAACCGGATCTTTTTTTCTTCTTTACAACGTTTCTGTCCAAGCTTCCATACCTATAAACAATTTAAAAAGGTCAATATCTATTTCCCTATAATATGATTTATTGTGTTTCATTTTCTTCTTACCACGATGAATTATTTTCAAATACTTTCTCGCCTCCTGTGTCTACAGACACAAATGGGACAGTTGCATTGGGATTGATGTTACTGGTAGAATTTAGGTTAGGATGTAAAACCTCTTTCCTTTTATCTTTCCCAAAACTTGACATACCCAAACGCCATTTTTTCTTTTCTGTATTCAAATTAACAGATATAATTTTAAGTGCAAAAATAGTTATTTTGGACGATGAATAGGTATGATTAATGATTGTTTACCTTTTGACGGATTGACACTGACAGAATCAATTTGGTCGGTATAACCAGATTTTTGGGACTTCATGTCCATGGTATTTGTCTTCTGATTTTCGATACCACACATAACTACACTCCTCGTAGACATTGTACGTCGATCATTCTTTCTTGCCCCGAAATATGGTTCACTGCTTTGAATAACAGCTTTTTGCTGAGCCTGAATACATCTCATTGCTCGTTGGATAACTTGATCCTGACGTTGCAAAACTGGTTCCATAAGATCGTCGGCAAAATCTGTTCCTAGAATATCGCATTCCTACAGAATCATAAAAATAATTAGCGTTTTTTAGTATGTGTATTTTCATATTTTCCCCTTGCATAGCTAACAGGTATCAGATTCGAACTTTAAATAATATAGATTAAGGGTTGAGTGAATTTAGAATACTGTAAAAACATACTTCGGCAACTAATTTTTTCAGTTCATTGATTTTTCCACATGTCAAATCAATTAAATTATGCAGTTTCAAAGCATCTGTGGTAGAAGTGGAGCCTTCCGTATAGGCCGAATGGTGTGGCCTTTGTTTAGGTATTGCACCAGCCATGATTAATTTATTCTCAAATCAATCAATCTCCAGCTGTCAAATATTCAATTCATAATTAATTAAACCAATTATCATCTTTGTCAATATGTCTTATTACTTACAATGTGTAAAATTAATAAATTACACAAATTTCAATTATTGACACTGGTAAATAGCGATTAAATTATACGTAGCGATTGGAAAAGAATAATTTTGACGTTAGTGTTGTTGACCATTATAATTAAATGACTCTTGGACTAAATGTAAATGAAAACGGATTTGCCATTGATGGTTCCGAAATGCTAATCGACATAATATTATCTTCTTATGTTTATACTAATTATAAATCACTATTTGATTTGAAAAAACAGCTATCAAACAAAAAAGTCACTTGCATATAGGTGTTTGTAAGATCATAATTATAGTATCGGATCGGAGCACAAATCTTTACATAATAATTTAATAATAAGGCAGATTAATCACCATTCAATATCCAAATTACAGCAGTAGCTGGTTCACGGTATTGTCATCATTGTTGATATCGTGTGAAAGTACGTAATGGATTTGTTAGTTGATTGATTGAAACACTATTGGTGACACCTGAAATGGTTTATTGGCACCTGTAATCGAAACATAACAAAATAAATTAGTATTCACACATTACAAATATAAAGTTAGATAATAAAATGGACAAAATAGTAATTTTTCAGAAAACAAACTAAAATTTGCATACCACAATATAGGTAGGTTATAACATTATCACAACTTCAGTTCAACCATCGAGCTAGTTAGTGGGGGTATTAATTTCTATTCTAATTACTACTCACTAAAAACACCTAAGAATATTGGTGACAACTGTGTTTACATTTAATGGTTATTACAAATACGTTACTATAAAAGATAAATAAAACAAACGGATAAAACAGTTCAATCTAAAACGAATCTAGCTACTGATATCTATAAAACCTAACAATTTAACAAAATTCTATTCAAAAAACTATGTTACTAAAATGATTTAATACAACCTAGTAGTAGAGTTGTAAGTTATTAGTGACCCAGTCTAACAATATTATGTTGTTACAACACATGATAGAAAAAAGCGTAATTTGTATTGGATTTGTTATTTGTACACTTGGTCTGTTTAATTATAAATCGGTAAATGTTAAAATGTATACTTGAAAAGTTTTTGTACATAGGGAAACCGTAAGTTTGACAGTACCACCTATCCTAATTTGATTGATGTCCCGAAGAACGAGCAATATCAACAACAATATCTAACTAAATGAAACTGGTAAAAAGATTAAAAACTGCAAAATATCGTGCAACATCTACAAACAAAATATCAACACTGGCCCTTGAAAATTGAATGTAAAAAAATAGTTTAGATGAAAAGGAAGCAAAATTGCCAACCATCCTGAGAGTTTCGTAGCTGCGGAGCGAGATTTTAGTTCTACCTAGTCATCTCGTCTAAACTAAAAGTCTAATCCAACCTGTCCTCTCTGAAACTCTGAACAGTCTGAACATTGCACTTGAATCGTTTTGTTTGACAATATCTATCCGCTCCCCTATAGCCAGACAAGGCACGAAGAACACTTCTTCATCATAACTATAACAATCCTCAACTGTATAAAATATATAGAAGCCATATCTGTAAGACCAATAAATATACACGTACCCGCATACCTATCAGATGCAAAAGGGCAATATTTTGTTGTACGTGTGCAGTGTGTATCAAACTGTATTCCCACCTTGCCTTGTCTTCCTTCTTCTTCTTCCCTTGCCTTGTTGTTCCATGTTTTCGTCGATGTCTGCGTCTTGCAATGTTCAAGACATCGTTGTTCAAGACAAGCTTTGCTTACGCTTCTCCTCAGAGGATTTGCCTGTCTTGTGTGGTATTTGTTCTTCTTTTGAGAATAATAATAATAATAATCCATACAGAAAGTGCACAGCTCTAGGGGAAAGTAATTGACCTCAACAACAACGCTACTATATAAGCTCATGTAAATCCACACCTGAGTTGCAGGCTAGGCTGTACGCTTTTCTCCCTAACAAATATAAATCATTTACAAACAGTTAATAAATAATATTCTACTGTATTTTTATCACTAGAAAAAGTGGTATTGTTGCGGAAAACTTCAAATATAATGACCTTAATGACTTCAAGAAGGTTCATGCTCAACCATTTCATTTACTATGCATTCCCATGTGTATTGGTTAATGAGACGAAAGGTTTACCATAGACCAGCTTATTTCGTGTAATCTAACTTATAAGAGAAAACTAGGTAACTTTATACCAGGTATATCAGTTACAATTGTTCAGAGCTATTGTTTCTGTTAGATATACATAATAGAAAAATATTATTATCATTTCAAGTTAAATCATATGAAAAATATTTAACTTGAACATTAAAAATCTATTGATTCATATAATAATTAAGGCAAGGGCGTAACTAGGATTTTCAAATGCGGGCTCAGAGGTAAAAATTGAGTAAAGCTTCCTTCGACTTGCAAATAGCAATAACCCCTTTTCTGGCATCTGGGGGGGGGGGGGGAAGCCCATATGTAAATACTATTATAATGATGAAATTAATGCGTGCGAAAGAATAAAAATGGAAAAAATAATTCTAACATGAGAATTATTGAAAAATAACAAAAATAAATGTGCTCTCGAGAGAATGCAATTTGACGAATTGGCGAGTTGCATTTATAGGATACGATAAAATTAGAGTCGACTCCGGGAACTTGAGGTCATAACATTCGTAAATTTTACCACATCGTTCCCCAAAGAAACCGTGATTTTCCAAAAATCGAGCGAGAATCTTATAAACCAGATACAGAAATACAGCGGTCTTTTATCTCAAACCGATGAGTGGTCGCTGTATCGGTAGTATTGATGGTCTTCATCCTACCTTTGCATCGACATTTCCTAACCATTTTGAGCCGTCCATAAAATTTTGACGAATTTCTCTCTTTGAAAAGTTCGAAAAATGTTTATAGACCGTTGAGAGATAGATGTTGAAGTTTTGATTGAATCCCTAGTTCAGACACGAATCCTTTCTTCAATATCAGGTTTTCCTAGTTTTCAATTCCAATCCGTCAGAAAATGATCCATGAAACTATTACTGATCCATGATTATGTAACGGGTAACGTTAACATCCGCTGCCAAACTTCGTCTCTGTGTCTTTTCTGTTTTCCAAAAATTGCTCACAAATAGCTAAATAGAAAAACAAATTGTTCCTTTTAGGACATTCCACTTCCACATAGGAATACATAAATGGAAAGTACAATAAGAGCAAACTACATCCACGCGGAATACATGAAATTTCTTTCATTCTAAAACTTTTCAAGACGTATGTTACTTTCATATGACTATTTTATCAATATTATTGATCTGTAGAGCAGTAAAATGTTCATATCTACGAAATCAATGTATCAACGTTCCTATATGTACAAGAAATTTAACATAATTTAATTTCCATGTATCATTTACGTGTGCTCTTTAAATGCATATGAGTAAACCACTGTTTGTTTATAACCAAACAACCAAAGTCCGCATTTAACATGGTAAGAAACAGACTAACTAATGCAATGCAACATGGAGAGAATTTCGTTTCAGATTAAATTACAATAAATATGAGATGAGATTGCTACATGGAACGTAATTATGGATAATCCCTTTTGTGCTTGGAATACTAAAGTTCTGCAGATCTGTTACAAATTGTATCATAAATTTATTTACTAATGTGGTACGTTTTACTATAATATGTGGTACATCAAATTCATCAGTGGATAAATCATGAAAATCTAAATTAATTGGTAGTTTTAATTAAGAGTAAATAAGAGGTACTATAAATGTGGTAAATTAAATATTAATACTATCTGTATTAGGCATTTAAACATATCAAACAACAATATTCCAAACTGACAAATGAAGGTAAATACTGCATTACGCTTAGTTACGTAATAAATAGGTAGGTTAAAACATTGAACAACTTGGTCCGTAAGTCAGTACTGAACTGGAGTAGAATATTTATACCGGCAAACTGTAGCGATTTGATTTGAAATATTTAATTAGTGGTTAGCTCGTTGGATTTCTTTGAACGTTCAGAAAATGGCAGATCATTGGCACTCCACTCCTTACGTTATCATTTATTTCACAGTGATGCCATCGTTTTAAGGGC